>APFE031270272.1:63876-89951 GCA_000404065.3 Pinus taeda | reverse complement strand
CATTTATTTAATTAAATATTTAAACTAAAACGGGAGTGAAAATGAGTTAGAAAGTACTAATAAAACTAATAATACTAGTGATCATAATACTAATACAATACGAGGTGAGAAAAAATAACCAAATAATAATAATAATAATAATAATACTACAAGTACTACAAAACATAGATAAATAAGGAAAGCCCAACATCGAGGCAGGGGCAGAAGAACCAACTAAGAAGAGAGCGCCGGAATCCAGCACCTACTAATTTTCTAGCCATCATCCCTATTGAGATTGTTCGGCCTCTTTTCAATCTCGATAGCTTCCCTAAATTTCCGATGATGGAACTGAGAAACTTTAGCCACAACCTTGGTCTCGTCAATACACACCTGATGCTTGGTCTTTTCTACATGCTCAGCTAAAGCTGATGACTTGGATCTCCCATGTCTTAGGTCAGCAGCATGTTCGCAGATCCTTTGATGGATGGAGCGCCCAATTTCCCCAATATAGGGGGTCCCACAGGAACACGAGATTAAGTAGACACCCTTCATGTCCTTAGGGTTAACGAGATCTTTCACCGATCTGAGGGAATTCCGAATGGTGTTGAGGGGCCTAAAGGTTGAGGGAATATCATATCTTATAAGGATCCGAGCGATCTTGTCCATGGTTCCTTGGACATAGGGAAGATGGACACCTAGACGTCACTCTCGAGATTCTTTCTTAATTAACACCCTTTTTGAGGCTTTACGGAACGCCATTTGACCTAGGCGTCTACTATACCCATTCTCCACAAAGACATTGAGGAGATGGGACCTCTCCTTTTCAAAGCTCTCACAATCAGAGATCCTGAGGGCACGAGTAGCGAGGGTGTTAAGAACCCCCAACTTTTGAGCAGGGAAATGATGGGAATCTGCATGAAGATACTGCTCAGTATGAGTCTTTTTCGGAACACTAAGTGGGAGAGAAAGCCATCCTTATTCCGAGATATAAGAATATCCAGGAACGGGAGGCAACCATCAACCTCTTTCTCCATGGTGAACTTAAAGAAGCGATCCAGCTCCTCAGGGCCATGGGGCCAGATGACATTAGTGTCATCCACATACCTTTTCCAAAGCCTAGGAAGAAGACGAGCGGAGGATAAAGCTCTGGCTTCGAAATCTTCCATAAAGGATTTGCCACAATAGGGGAAAGAGGGGAACCCATGGCAACACCAAAAGTCTGCTCGAAGAATTCACCCTCGAAGGAGAAGAACGTGGAAGTGAGATAGATCTCCACGAGATGCGCGGTATCTGGATCCGTTAGGCGATAGATCACTTCCAAGGCCTCCTTTATAGGGATGCAAGTATAAAGGGAGACCACATCAAAGCTGATGAGCATATCTTTGGGGCTAAGATTAATATCCTTAAGCTCCTTAATGAAGGATGCAGAGTCTTTCACGAAGGACTCAATGCGGCCAACTAGGGGCTTAAGTTTAAGGGCAAGGAACTTCGCCAGAAGATAGGTCGGACCACCAATGGTGTTAACGATAGGCCTCAGAGGCCAAAGTCACTCTCACAAGCCTATGTTCCAGCATCCCTGTACTCATTTTAGTAGACCTATGCCAGTGTCCCTAGACTCTTTTCAGCAGACCTTTATCAGTGTCCCTGAGATTTGAGCCACTTTTCTAGCCCAGAATCCCAGCCTCTTCCCAGAACTTATTACAACCTCCGTAATCCATCAAATACATGATGCCAAGATAAAAAAATAAAAAATAAACCTCAGGACTAGGCCTCAACAACCCTAACTAGGTCTGAAATTATGTCAAACACTTGGCATAAACACAACCTATAGGTCTAGCATACAAGACATAGCATGAAGGACTGAAAGAACTTATTAAACATAACCACAAGGATCACCACCTTCTCCATTGAACTATTATAACATCAAATAGGTCTTACATCCATCCATTTAACAAGTACAAGGAAATACATGAAATAACCATAACATGGACCAGTCATATAACAGTGCTTATAACTGGCATAAAATCATACAAATATCAAAGATACGGCAGCCATTAAATCCACATATAAATAAGTGAAAAATTGAGAGAACATAGATTTTATTATTCATAGGCAAATCCAACCAGGTTTAGGACTTCCACGTACCACCCGACCATAGACATGACTGAACCAAATCTCTGTTTTAGACAGTCACCCTTGTGCCATATTCTAAGCATGAATGTGGTATCTCATAGAACAACCAATCCAAGGACAACCAAGGGAATCCATAGGTTAAACCACATCCACCCTCAAGAAACTATGATCACACCAAACCTAGTGCTTCGATCACAATCGAACCGAACTTGGAATGCCATCTAGATTCTGTCACTATCCTTGAGGAATTTTTCGTCTCCTTGTCTCTTAGGCTTTATTGCAATAAAATCCCAGATCAGTAGGCCCTAAAATGAGACAAATATCTCAGGCTTTACCACAATCTAAGTTGGATCACTATGCCCTAAACTGAGACTCTTCCCTCAAGCTTTACCATGTATCCTACCAAAAATGATCAAGGGATTCCTAAGCCTTTGGGAATGAGCCTTGAGACCACCTCCACCCCAAATCCAAAAATCCATACGGAAAACCAAAGCTCAAAACTAAGATAAGCATCCCAACATACCATGGCATCTAGAAAAAGGCAAGGCTAGGTTGAAAGCCATTGTCACAACCCAATAAAACCATGCCACCGGAAGTAAGAGAACCATACACCAACATGCAAAGCCATGCATGTCAAAACTAGCTTGGAAATCACATAGGAAAAAGGTTACCTACAAGTATTTCCGCTAAAGTTGCTTGATCCCACTCTTCTTTCTTGATTCTTGCTTTCCTTTCCTTTCCTTTGCTTGCTTTTCCTTCCTTGATCCAAAGTTAGAGTGCTCCACGAAAAATCTAAGTGACCAAGAGTGTGAGAGAGATAGAGATAATAATGAGAGAGATCCAAAACTTGAACTAACAAAAGTTTACCAATTGATCCTAAAAATCCTTTTTATTAGGCCTTTATTTTCTTCATTTTCCATTACTTTCCTTAATTTTCTCCTCACATGGAACCTGTGACCTTTCACCTTAATTTTTGTCTATTTTTCATTATTTTCATAAATAAATGTGCCAAAACAACCTTTTAATGCCTTTTCCTTTGCCTTTCCCAATTTTCCTTAGCCAAAACACATATCCATTAATGCCCACTGGGACACCTTTGCCTAACATTCAACTTGGAATAAGTGTCCCTTAACCATGGTCTTTCTTTGCATTTATTAACTTTTATTACATGAAATTTTCACTAGATCTATTACAAAACCCTCCCCCTTGGGCAATGTTGTCCTTAGTGTTAAACTACACCATGACCTCAACAAAACTACTGAAAAGAAAACATACTACCCATGGAGCTTTATAACTTACCTCGTTGCAGTATTTACAATGAAAGACCTGCTCAAAGAAAAACATCATGACAACATGAAAATATAACAACCACAATAACATGACACCCATAACACTTATTGGATTTTTATAAATTAGTTCATGTAGGTATTTACATCCATATACATATACAAACATATACCAAAACATCAACAAAACATATACCAACATCAAACCAAAATTTCTTTTCCTCAACTAGCAAATAATGAAGGATACATGGCCTGCATCTGATCTTCCATCTCCCATGTAGCTTCTTCAGGCCCAAAGTGCTTCCACTGCACTTTAACTTCCTCTATGTCTCTGTTCCTGAGCATGATATGCTTTCGCTACAATATGAACTGAGGCTTCGACTATAACTCCACTTCTTGTTCCACCTGCAATACAGACCAATCAATAACATGATCAACATCCTTTGTATACTTCTTAAGCAATGAAATATGGAAAACATCATGGAATTTCTATTGGAGGTAGTTCAAGTTGATATTCCACTGGACGAATCTTCTCAAGGATCTCAAAATCCCCATAATAATGTGGTTCCAACTTGGCGCATGAACCAATCCTCAAAGATCTTTTCTTGGGTTTGCGCAAATACACATGCTCCCTAACATAAAACTCATTGAATACCATGTGTTGATCAGCATAACTATTATGTCTATCACGTGATTCCTTTAGATTCTTCTGTATAACCTGCATTTCTTGCTCCATATTTGCCAACATATCTGGTCCAATAATTACCATGTTCACCGAATCACTCCAGATGATGGTAGCGTTACAACTCCTTCCATACAATGCCTTAAAAGGAATCATCCTCAATGACTCTCAATAACCATTGTTGTATGTGAACTCAACCAATGGAAGATACTCCTCTGATTTCTTGTGTTGGTGCATCATGTACATCCTCAACATATCCTCCAAGATCCTGTTGACCCTCTCTATTTATCCATCTAGCTGCAAATCATAAGTCGTACTAAAGGCCAAATTTGTATCCAAACCTACAAATATATCCTTCCAAAACATGGAAGTGAACTTTGCATCCCTATCCAACACAATCTTCTTTGCAACACCATGCAGTCTCACTATCTCTCTGATGAACACATGTGCTACCTCACTAGTTGAATATGTAGTCTTCACTCGAATGAAGTGAGCTACCTTGCTCAACCTATCAAACATGACCATAATAGAATCATGTTGCCTCACTGTCCTCAGAATAACTGTAACAAAATCCATGGAAATGACCTCCCATTTCCATTACGCAATCGCTATAGGATGTAGTAAACCATGTGGATTCTTACATTCCACCTTTACCTACTGACTTTAGGTTTTAACCCCATACAAAAATTACCTACATATGAATTATAGAAAATAGGAAATAAACAATGGACAGAGCATAAAAAATAAAACATATATACACAAATGTTTTCCCTTGGATCCCAAAACCAGGACTACTAGATTGATTTTTCATTATATTCCTTTTAATGCTACAATACATATATATACATTCTGAAGCATCCATAAAACCCAATCCATTAACCCTAGATTAGAACATAATCTTAGTTCCCTTGACCGTATCTACAAAATACCATGGACAGAAAAGCATCATGCCCAAAACCATGTGTGAAATCCATGCACAAAACCACAAGTAGGTTCTCCCACCTAATATAGGGTCAAAAAAAAAATCCCGAGGTGTTGCACCTGATGCAACATACAAGGGTCCATAGGAGAGCTTAGTCATTGGTCTAGCCATGCAACACCCATTGGTTCTCTACACCAAGAGAACTTCTTAGTGCTCAGAGACTTTGCCAATCCATCTTCAGTATTCTTCAAAGTGTCCACCTTTACCAACAACACCTTTTTATCCTCAACCATATCCCTCACAAAGTGATACTGAACATCAATGTGCTTTGTCTTTGAATGATAAGCAGGGTTCTTTTCCTAGAAAATTGCACTTTGGCTATCATGGGCTATCCTTATATCTTGTTGTACTAACCCCATACTTAAACACAATCTCTACAACCAAACTACTTCCTTGCTTGCATGAGCGACTGCCATGTATTTTGCCTTTGTAGATGAAAGTGCCACTACATATTGTCTCTTACTCATCCAAATGACTGCACCTCCAAATACGTTAAACACATACCCACTTGTAGAGTTTCTTTGATCCAAATCTCCAACCCAGTCTACATCAACAAAGTGACGCATGTCCAAAACTCTCTCCAATCCATGTCTTCCCTCATAACACAAAACATAATCACGAGTTCCATGAAAATACTTGAAAACCCAGTTCATTGTTGTCCAATGCTCCTTCCCTGGTATTAACATAAACTTGCTCAATACTTCCACTACATGTGAAATGTATGGTCTAATACATACCATTTCATACATCAACCTACCAATTGCACTTGTATATGGAACACGTGACATGTCCTCCTCATCTTCTTATGTCTTGGGACATTTTTCAACAGATAACTTTACACCTATAGGAATAGGAACCTTCATCGGCTTATTATCTTGCATTTTAAACCTCTACAATATTGTCTCGAAATACTTCCTCTAGTTTAACAAGAGCCTCCTCTTTGCCTGATCTCATTTAATTTCCATGCCCAAAATATAGTTTGTAGCACCAATATCTTTCATGTCGAATTTGGAGGACAATTGGGTCTTCAAATCTTGGTTAATTTCTTTGTCATTTCCAACCAGCAACATATCATCTACATACAAGACTAGATAAATGACACAGCCACCAATTAATTTAAAATACACAAAGTGATTTTCTTTAATTTTGGTGAAGCCAAGTCTCCGTATAAATGTATCATATTTTTTATACCACATCCTTGGTGACTATTTTAACCCATACGAAGACTTTTTTAACTTACATACCAATTCTCTCTTACCCTTCACTGCAAAGCCTTCAGGTTGCTTTATGTAGATATTTTCTTCCAGATCCCCATGAAGAAATGTTGTCTTCATATCCATCTCTTCTAAGTCAAAATCAAAAGAAGAAGCAACAAATAAAATTAATATAATAGAAGCTACCTTGGCAACAGGAGAAAAATATCACCAAAATTAATTCCTGGCACCTGGGAATAACCTTTTGCTACCAAACGAGCTTTTTATTTCTCCACCATGCCTTTTGCATTCATCTTCTTCTTAAACACCCATTTTTTGCCAATGCGTTTCCTTCCAGCTAGAAACTCCACCATATCCCAAGCCTCATTTTTGTACAAAGATGTCATTTAATCAACCATGGCCTATTTCCATATTTTTCCATCCTTCGAATCTATTGCTTCCCTCATAGTTCTAGGATCATCATCAGTAATAGATAAAGAAAAATTTGAATAGAAGTTAGATGGACTTTACCTTTATGGTTGCCTTCTTTCTTGAATTGATCTTCTCATGATTAGACTTTGTGGCTCTTCATCTTCTGATTCCTCTTCTCGTAGAGTGTGATTCTTCCTCCTTTAGCTCAAACTTTATCTTCTCAGGTTCCTTTGGTAGGACTTCATGTTTAATAACATCTCTCACCTCTCTAAACACCACATCTTAGCCGTACGCAACCTTCCTTGTTTCTGGATTCCAAATCTTATTACCATTTAAACCATCCTTATACCCAATAAATATGAACCTTTTCATATTTACTACCCAACTTTGTTATTTTCTCCTTTGGAACATGTACATATGCATCACATCCAAATACCCTCAGATGTGAAAGATAAGGTTTCTTACCAGTCCATACCTCTTGTGGAGTCTTATCCTCGAATGCTGATGAAGGTGATCTCTTGACCAGTTAACATGTAGTCTCCACCGCCTCTATCCAGAATTCTTGTCCTAACCCAACACTACTAAGCATGCTTCTTGACTTTTACATCAATGTCCTGTTCATTCTTTCTGTAACTCAATTTTGTTGAGATGTGTATGGAGTAGTCTTCTATCATGCTATACCACACTTCTTACAAAACTCTTCAAATTCCTTCTTGCAAAAATCTCCACTGTTATCGTCCTCGACACCTTTATCTTCTTTTATGTCTGGTTTCGTCCAAAACCTTAAATTCTTTAAACATATAAAAGACTTATTATTTCTTCCTAAGGAAATATATCCATGTATTCCTTGAGAAGTCATTTATAAATGATACATAATACACAGACATACCTAGTGATGGAACCAACACAGGTCCAAACACATCACTTTGCACAAGCTCTAATATATGTTTCACCCTCTTAGCACTAGAGGGGAAAGTCACCCGATTCTACTTCCCATATACATGATTTTCACATAAATCAAAATCTAGAGAGAAATTAGACATACCTTCTACCATACCATTACCATGAAGTATTCAGAGGCCCTTTTCTCCAATATGCCCAAGCCTTTGATGCCATAGCATGGTCTCTTCTCAAGTGGCCACTATATTTTTTTGCTCCACTTTCAGGAATCATAGAACTGTTGCACCCATCAATAACAGTGCTACCCTAAAGCTTGTACAGAGTTCCAATCCAAACTCCTCGCATAAATACAAGTGACCCCTAAACCATATTGCAGGTTTCTTTCTCAAACACTTTTTTTACACCTGCATCATCCAGCTTGCTTAAAAAAATCAGATTTCTGGCCAATGCAAGAATATGCAGAGCACCCAGAAGTGTTCTAATCCTTCCACCTTACAGCTTCAACTTGACTCTTCCATGACTAATGAGTCTAGCCTTCTTGTCAACCCCTATGAATACATCACCACCAACATATTTCTCATACTCGCAAAACCAATCTCTATGGGGAGTGAAGTGAAAGGATGCACCTGAGTCAATCAACCATGCCTCATGATCTATATGTGTACTTGAAGAAGAATCCAAGTACACATCCCCACCTTCATCTGAGGTGGTTTTCGCCTCTACATAAGGAGCATCATCAGATCCCTTTATTTTTTCAGGAGCTTTAGATTTACAATCCATTTTGAAGTACCCTTCCTTTCTGCATTTCCAGCACACCTTTATAGGTTTTCCTATAGATTTAGATGCCCCTTTAGATTTAGATCTCCCACTCGAGGACTATTTTTTTTTCTATTCTAGGACCATCCTCGTACAAATAAGGAAGCGCCATCTATCCCTCCATATTTTTCCATCTCATCTCCTCTGAAAGCAAGGATGAGACTATTTTATCAAAGTGTAAGGCAGTTGCATTACTACCTATTGCAACAACGAGACTATCCCACAAATCTGGTAGGGAACAAAAAAAATTGATGCGCTTATCTCCATCTAGAATTTTAATATCAACAGATAATAATTGGCTTACCATAATATTAAAGGAATTCATATGCTTTTTCATCAAGTTTCCATCTTTCATCCTCATGTTATACAACTTTTTTTGTAGGAACAATTTATTCACCAGAGGCTTAGATTGGTACAAAATCCCTAACTTGTCCCGGAAAGCCTTCACTGAAGCTTCCCATGATACGTTCAATGATACTGACTCTGAGACACAAAATCATATTGTGTTCTTTGCCTTTCGATCCAACTTCTCCCAATCTTTAGCTGACATTGTTGTTGGTTTAGTACCTGAATCTACCATGATCCACTGATTGTTATCCACTAACAGACCCTCCATCTTAAGTTTCCAAAACTCAAAAATCTAACCATTAAATTTATCGATCTCTATATTTCCTCTGCTCACCATCGTCTTTCACCACAAGAATTGATCTTGCAGATCTCCCACTGAACTGGATCTACCACATGCCCAAGCAAAACCCCTCAGCATCAAAGGCATCCCCTTGAAGCCAAAACAACTCTGATTCCAAATGTAGCTTTTAACCCCGTACAAAAATTACCTACACATGAATTCTAAAAACTAGAAAATAAACAATGGCGAGAGAATAAAACATAAAACATATATACACAGATATTTTCCCCTAGATCCCAAAACCAAGACTACTAGATTGGTTTTTCGTTATATTCATTTCAATGTTACAATACATATATAAACATGTTGAAGCATCCATAAACCCCAATCCGTTAACCCTGGATTAGAACATAATCATAGTTCCCTTGATCGAATCTACAAAATACCATGGACAGAAAACCATCATGCCCAAAACCATGTGTGAAATCCACACACAAAACCATAGGTAGGCCCTCCCACCTAATATAGGGTCCAGAAAAAAATTCTTAGGGTGTTGCCCCGAACCTTATGTGTGGGGTAGTCACACAAAGAATATAACATACACCCAACAGTGACAATCTAAACATGTAGCCATGAACTTTGCCACTTCCGCCTTAAAATTCACCCAATGCTAGAACTTCTTCATTGCCATCAATGTCTTCTGATATGCTGGATGACCTGAGTATGGCTTGGCATGAAACTTCCTCAAGATAAGATTCTTGAGCTCACTTCATTTTGGGACATAGATCCTATCTGTAAAGCTCACCAAACCATCTGTCATGAGACGATAGTCTGTATCCCAATCACATGTATATGTACCTACACCTGTACCTACACATATACCTATAATTGTACATGTGATTTGCTATATTATGTGCATAATCTTCATGTATTTTCCATCTCAATGTCCTTCTTGCTAGATCCTATGGTGTAACTCTATCCCATAAGAGCTCATAGCTGCTATATCATTTACTTGTACCTTCCTACTAAGAGCATTTGCAACAGGGTTCTCCTTCCCTTTAATGTATATGATCTCGAAGTCGAACTCAGTAAGGGTATCCAACCATCTAGCCTTCATAACATTTAGTTTCTTTTGGTCAAACAAATACCTCAACCAACTTTGATCTCTCGTCAATGTAAACCTCCTACCCAAAAGATAGTGTCTCCACATCTTCAATGCAGGTATAATCATTACTAGATCAATATCACGCGTCAGATAGTTCTGCCTATGCTCATTCAGTTTTTGTGACTCATAGCACACAACTTGCCCTTATTTCATGAGATCCACCAAGTCCTCTCTTGCAAGAATATGTACACAATACAAAATCCTTCTCTAGATCTACAATTTTTAGCATTGGTGCATGTGTCAAGAACTGCTTAAGTTGCTCAAAACTAGCTTCACATTCTTCTGCCCATTCAAACTTCTTACACTTTTGTTGCAATGATGTGATAGGATATGTAATGCGTGAGAAGTTCCTAATGAACCTCCTGTAGTAACCTTTCAATCCCATGAATGACCTCACCTCATCCGCATTCTTAGTAGCTTCCCACTCCATGATAGCCCTTATCTTTTCTGGATCTACTGGAATGCCATCCTTAGAGACAATATGCCCCAAATAATGTACCTCCATCTAAACTAAACTACACTTGCTAAGTTTAGCATAGAACTGATGCTCTCTTAGCAATCTCAACACTGATGCTAAATTCTTGACATGCTCTTCCTCATTTTTAAAATATACCAATATGTCATCAATGAATACAATAACAAACTTGTCCAGATAAGGACACATCACACTATTCATCAATCACATGAATGTAGCTAGAGCATTAGTCAAATCGAATGGAACAAAAAAAAACTCATAATGCCCATATCTAGTCCTAAACGTGGTCTTGAAGATATCCTCTTCTTGGATGTGTACATGATGGTATCCCGATCTCAGATTGATCTTAGAGAACACTACTTCTCCCTTCAACTGATTGAAAAAACCTTCAATCCTCGACAATGGTTACTTTTTCTTGACCGTTAAATTGTTCAGTTGACTATATTCAATGCACAATCTAAGAGTACCATATTTCTTCTTCACAAACAACACTGGTGCGATCCAAGTAGACACACTTGGACTAATGTATCCATTGTCAAGAATTTCCTTTAACTGCAACTTCAACTCTACCAACTCAAGTGTGCTCGTCTTGTAAGGTGCTTTTGATGTTGGAGCTGCCCCTGACACCAACTGAATAGAAAATTCTACCTCCGTATGAGGTGGAAACTCTGTAATGTCCTCAAGGAATACATTCTGACACTGTTGCAACACTGGGTACCTTCTTAAAACATCTGCATCCTCAACTTGCTTACATTTATCACTATAAATGTGTACTACAAACATCACACAACCTTTTCTACAGTTACGCTTACCCTGCATAGCGATATTAATCCTCACTGATGTAGACTTGTTCTTCCCATGCAAAGTCCTCTTTTCCCCACTATCATCCACACACTCAATGGCCTTGTAAAAGAAATCCAGTTTAGTTCTGTGAAGGTATAGCCAATCCATACCCAAAAGCATACTTTAAGATCCCAATGGAAATACATTCAAATGTGTTGTTTTAGGCATACTATTTAGCTCAAATGAACAAGCTCTTACAGAATGGTGAACCCACTTCTTTGTACTTGTAGCCAAATGTACCAACCAAGATTTTGCATGCACTTCTTTTCTCAACCACACTTATCCACTAGGTTAGGATTAATATAACTATAGTTAGATCCAAGATTAATCAAAATAGAAACAACTTGATCACAAAGCTTATCCTTCATCTCAATTCTCAATGCCTGATGATCTGCCTGCTTGTTGTCCATAGCTGTATAGATCCGAGGAATGTTATGACCAACATCACCAATTGTATACACCTCTTGAGCACTGTATATCTGGTGTTTACCACCACTCTCATACAGTGGACAATCCCTCTTACAATGGTCCTCTCCATGTGCTTTCTTAGTTGTATTGAATCTCTTGTAAGGAGCTACATTTTCTTTCTCACTTGCATCTTGAGTTATTCCTCACTTCGGTGTCCATTTCTCTTTAGCTTTATCATTTCTTTTTAAGTCATGATTAGGATCAACTTTGTGCTTCGACTTCTCATAACAATGCTTCAACTTGTGGATGGCCTCCTCCAATTATCTAGGCTCATCAAACTCAACCTGGTCTCTATATGCTACTACAAATCCACTGATGAATCTCTGAACCTTGGCCTTCTCCGCCCTTAGGTAAGGCACATATCTCAACATCTCCAAAAACCTACTAGTATAATCCTCATCTGTCATAGAACCCATTTGCAACTCATAAAACTCTTTAGCCCTGTCATCATAGTAACTATCCGACAAGTAGTTCTTCTTGAAGAGACTTTCAAATGCATGACAAGTCAAATCCTCCTCATGTATACCTTTTACATTCTTCACGTCTTCCTACCAAATATCTGCTTTACCTTTGATACTGAAAGTGGCTATCTTTGCTTTCATGTTTTCTAAGTAATCATGCAATCGGAAGAATTTCTTCATACCAAGAAATGATGCCTCTACATCCTGTGATTTCTTCATCCCTCCATCAAAGTTAGGTGCCTTTTCTTTCTTAAACTCATCTGGTAAGTATCCCTTATTACTCCTCATGTAAGGATGATAGCAATGATGATCCTGATGCTTGTTAGAGTCAAAACTAGAATAGTACCTATGTCAATCACCTCTCCTAACTGGAGTGTCCAACAACCTACCATATCTAATTATATCAGATCTATCAAACCTTTGTCTACTAGGATACCTACTTCCATATGCCCCATTAGTTCTATCCTCATTTCCATGGCTGATTCGAAGTGGTCCCTATAGCTGCAATTCTAACACTCTGAAGTAGTATTGCATTCACCTCTGCTGTTTCTCTTGTGTCTGCATGATTTTTTCATTGTCTACTTTGCAACTCCTTATTTCTTCCCTTAAGATTCTCAATGTTTCTACCAAATCGGAAGAGTTCCCCGCACCATGTTGCCCATCTGATTCATAGGGAGATTCTATGTAGTGTACCACCTTGCTAGCCATCTGATCTCTTTCCTGCAAGGCGTACTATGTCAACTAAACGAAATCACAATAAACCAACATACCTTAGCATGATTCAAGGAGGATACCTTGTCATCAAATCAACATGATACATGTGTAACATAATCATAATAGCATATATACATATATCGAATAAGTGTATCAACGCATAAACATCATTCTAGTTAGGGTCTAGTCATGAATGCAAGGCCATATCAATAATGCATGATATGACTTCATGTATGACAACAACCATTAATCCATTGTCCACATTGCAACATGTAACTATCAACATGTATAAGAAATGCCTAATCAACTACACATACGTATGAATGCATGCAATCGAGCATAAGTGATCATTATAGTAACCAACTTACAAGACTAATACATGTAATCAAACAACCAAGATTGCAACCTAGCATACAAGGATGTAATCAAGCTTCATATAATCATGTAACCTATCATATACTTTTGATGATGCATTTCAAAAAATCAACATTAGTTCCCTCATGACAACCTTATTACAATCATGATCAATCATTATGCAAAGAAACAATCACATGCAATGCAAGTGTAAGAGACACACATGCAACTGACATGCATGCATGAACAACACATTCACCCAAGGAGAGCACAATCACACTTTGATACCAATATGTAACACTCTCTCCTCCTAGGTCTACCTAAGCAACTGGTCAACTTGGGTAAACATGCAGTGCGAGAGGTCACTATAAGGGATTCAACCTCCTTGGTAACCTTAAGGAAATGGAATCGGTGGAACATATCAAACAAACCCATCCACATCAACAAAAACACCCTTAAGAGACATGCCAGCCACTCAAACAATCTGTCCCTGAGTCCCACTAATGTTTTAAGAATTTTAACCCTTGGTTTCTCTCATTCTATAGGAAATACTACATCCAGAAGCCAAATTCGCTCTCACATGCCTATGTGCCAATGTCCCTAGACTCTTTTTAGTAGACCTCTGCTATCATTAGACTCTTTTCACTAGACCTTTGTTAGCATCCCTAATATTTGAGCCACTTTTCTAGCCCAGAATCCTGGCCTCTTCCCAGAACTTGTTACAACCTCCATAATCCATCAAAGACATGATGACAAGATAAACAAATAAGAAACAAATCTCAGGACTAGGCATGAGCATCCCCATCTGAGACTGTAATTATGTGAAACACTTGGCATAAATGCAACCTACTGGTCTAGCATAGAAGACAAAGCATGAATGACTGAAAGACCTTATTAAATATTACCAAAAGGATCACCACCTTCTCCATTGAACTGTTATAACATCAAATAGGTCTTGCATCCATCCATTTAACAAGTACAAGTAAATACATGAAATAACCATGACATGGACGAGTCATATAACCATGCTTATAGCCAACATAAAACCATATAAATATCAAAGATGTGAAAGCCATTAAATCCACATATAAACAAGTGAAAAGGTAAGATAACTTAGCTTTTATTAATCATAGGAAAATTCGATCACGTTCGTGACTTCCGTGTACCCCCTGACCATAGACATGGCTGAACCAAATCTCTCTTTCACCCAGTCACCCTCGTGCCATATTCCAAGCATGAATGTGGGATCTCATCAAACAACCAATCCAAGAACAACCAAGGGAATCTAGAGGTTAAACCACCTCCACCCTCACCAAACCATGATCACACCAAACCTAGTGCTCTGATCACAATTGAACCAAACTTGGAATGCCATCCGGAATCCATCACTATAATTGAGAAATTTCTTGTCTCCTTGTCTCTATGGCTTTACCGCAATCTAATCCTGGATCACTAGGCCCTAAATCATGCCCAGTCTCTCAAGCTTCACTTCAATCGAAACTCGGACCACTAGGCCCTAAACTGAGACTCCTCCCTCAGGCTTTACCATGTATCCTGCCAAAACTAGTCAAGGGATTCCTAGGCCTTTTGGAATGAACCTTAAGACCACCTCTGCCCCAGATTCTGAAATCCATACAGAAAACCAAAGCTCAAAACTGAGATAAAAATCCCAACATACCATGGGATCTGGAAAAAGAAAAATCTAGGCTGAAAACCATTGTCATAACCTCGCAAAACCATGCCACAGATGACAAGACAACCATAGACCAACATGGAAATCCATGCATGTCCAAACCAACTAGGAAATCAAACTTGCAAAAGGTTACCTACAAGTATTCCCACTAAAGCTACTTGATCCTACGCTTCTTCCTTCGTCCTTGCTTTCCTTTCCTTTCCTTTCCTTGCTTTTCCTTCCTTGATCCAATACTAGAGTGCTCCAAGAAAACTCCAAGTGACCAAGAGTGAGAGACAAAGAGAGAGAATAATGAGAGAGATCCAAAACTTGAACTAAAAAGAGGTTACCAACTGATCCTCAAAAGCCTTTTTATTAATGAGGCCTCTATTTTCTTCATTTTCCATTATTTTCCTTCAATTTCCTGCTCACATGCAACCTATGCCCTTTCACCTTACTTTTTTCCTATTTTCCTTTATTTTCATAAATAAATGTGGCAAAAATTCCTTTTTTCCTTTTAATTCCTTTTCCTTAGCCTTTGCCAATTTTCCTTAGCCAAAACACACATCTAGTGATGCCCACTAGGATATCTTTGCCCAACATTCAGCTTGGATAAGTGTCCCTTAACTGTGGTCTTATTTTTCCTTTATTAACTTTTATTACATGAAATTTTCACCAGGGTTGTGACAATGCATTTAGAGAATGTATTTTAAGGACAAGAGAAATTACAAACTCGTTTTCACATTTGATGTTAATATTGAATGAGCCAATTGTAGTAAATAAATTAATTAAGTGCATTTTACATGCACTGTCAAGTCAAAATACTAACTATTCCAACCTATCAAAAATAAATGTATTTGGATATCGGTTACATAAATATGATATCTTATAGCTATCAAGTTGGAATATATTGGGAGTGATTGGCTAATTTTTCCCCATAAATATTTATTATTCTAACAACATAATTGAGCTAAATCATGGGACATCTAGATAAATACTTTTTGATACTTGTGAACCATTTTCTATTTTTATTAGTTAGATAGTAAAAAGTCGCATTTGCAGAAAATATCCATTGCAATAATTTTGTATACAAAATGAAGAAGAACTGAAGAAAAGGGTTTATTTTCTATGACAAAAATTGTACTTTTGTGTCTCTGGAAAATATCATTAAAGTTTTTAATCAAAGATTATATTTTTAGCTATTGGCAGTGTACACTTGTGTTATAATATTTCTCTTGTAAGTTATGTGTACTTGTTTCATCTATGCAATTATTTGAAGTTATATGAGATATATTAAGAGGCTAAATTGAGGGTCAATTTCCCTTATATATTGAAATGTTATGTTTTACACATACATTTATGGTAGAAACCTTTTTTATTAGACCTCTTGTTAATTGGTTTTATTGTTTCCCAATATTTCTTGTAATTAAAAATTTTCTTTGTTATTGAATCATTGGATTAATATTCCATGCATTTTGTTCAATGATAGTAGTTGAAGTATTCATTAAATTGTATAAAATTTGTCACCACATTTTCTTAATTCTTCTATAGCTAGAATCGGTCATATTCTAGTTTTCTTCCTTAGTTGGGAGGTAGCCTATCCATTAGACATTTGAAATATGTTATGTTATACTCCATCAGACAAGAGAAAAATTGAATTAGAACCACTATAGATCGTCTTTTTCTCATCCTACTATTTTCTCCTCTAAATAGATTAAACACACAGTCACATGTATATCTTTTTTGATCCATTTCTCTAGCCTAATCTACATCAACAAAGTGATGTTATTCAAACAATCTATCTAAACCTAGTCTTCCTTAGTAAAAAAATACATGTAGTTCCACACAAATACTTGAAAACCCTCTTTACTATTGTTCAATGTACCTTCCATATTTTTGACATATACTTGCTCAATACTCCCATTACATGTACAATGACTAGTCTAGTACAAACTATTGCATAGATCGAGCTTCCAAACACAATTAAATATGGAAAATGGGGCATGTCCTCTTCCTCTTCATGTGTCTTGGTACAACGATATACAAATAAATTTTACACCTACAAGAATAGGCACCTTTATCGATTTACATTTCTGCATATTAAACCTTTGCAATATTATCTCTACATACTTCCTATGATTCAACCTGAGCTTCTTATTTCCCATTCTCTTTTAATTTCAATTCCCAAGATAAAATTTGTAGCACATAGATTCTTCATGTCAAATTAAGAGGAAAATTGAGTTTTAACTTCAAGGATAATTTCCCTGTTGTTTTTAATGGGATACATATCATCCACATACAAGAAAAATAAATTACATAAACATGAACTAATTTGAAATATACAGAGTTCTCTACCTTCTCCTTGTGAAGCAAGTCACAGTATTTAAGTATATTTTTTTATACTAAATCCTTAGTGATTTTTATAACCCATACAAGAATATTTTCATATTACATACTAGTTGTTTCTTTCCTTTCACAACAAATCCTTATGGCTACTTCATAAAGATTTGTTCTTCTAGATCCCTATGCAGGAATAATATCTTCACATCCAACTTTTCTACTTCAAGATAAAAAATAACAACAAAAAAACTAATATAGTTTTACTTGGAAAAGGTAAAAAAATGTCACCAAAGTCAATTCCCTCTACCTAAGAATAACTCTCTCCTACTAACCAAGCTTTATATTTCTCCACTTTTCCTTTTGCATTCAACTTCTTCCTATTAAACACCCATTTGTTGCCAATAGGACTTCTTCTAGCTAGTAAATCCCAAATTTCATTATTTTCCCATGCTATCATTCTTCAATCATTGAATTTTTCCAAAGTCTTCCATGTCTTAATCCATTACATCCCTAACAATTCAAGGGTCATTGCCACTAATAAGCAAAGAATAATTTGGATAGAAATTAGGTGGAGTATATTTTTTTGTTGTCTTATTTCCCAAATTGATCTAAGTAGTGCTAGAGTATGTGGTTCTTCTTCATTTTATTATTGAAATTCTGTAGATTCTGAGTCATTGTCCTTTAATCCAAACTCAATATTTTATGGTTCTTTCTCCCTCAGCAAGACTTCTTTTTTGACTTCATCTTTGGATTTTGTATATACCACATCTCAAATAGACATGTCCTTCTTATTTTATGGGTTCAAAATATTATAACCTTTGATTCCAATGTCTTGAGTCACTATGAGGTTCATGAGATTTGGATCTTAATTTACAAATAGTCATTTTATTCATAATAATAATCAATACAAAAAGATAATTTTGGTTTTTAAGATTTCAACTGATCACATTTTCATAACATCTTAGTTTTTATTTTTTCCTTCTAACTATTTAGCACCCCAAAAGTTGTTCTTAAATTTGGAACTAATAATATTTTAGTATTATCGTTATTTTGTAATATGAACTCCTCCATTATCCCCCAGTGGGCTAGCCAAACCTTGACATCATTGTGCCATTTTTTCTTAAGCTGAAGGTGGGACATTTTGCTAGAGTTAGAATCACCTTTAAGAGTTAGGAGTGCCTTTAATAAACCTCTTGGACTCCATTTGTAAAAATTATTCTTATACATAATATACATAGTCAAAGTCATGCCTTCAATAGGGAAATACTTACTTCAATTAGGAGGGTAGGCTAAGGAGTGTTTCCTTGAATATTGAGGTTGTATATTATCAACTTCTTTTGGATTTGTTCATCCTTCCTCCAAAACTCCCTTGATACTAAAACTCCATGTATCACATCCAAATAAAATAAAGGGAGCGATGAGAGTCTCAAAGAGGAGATTTTTTTTTCTAATCTCATGTCCCAAGATCAACCAACTTAAAATTGCTTTGTATCCCATGATAAGATTTTCAATATTGATTTATTATTTTCTCAATGTTATAATTCTAGTTGATCATATGATGGATTTCGACTCCTAGATATTTATATGAAGGAAATTCCTCTAGATAGCTATATTCATAAAGGAAAATATCATAGAATCTCTTTTTGGATTTAATTATGATGAGATTAGCTTTATTGATATCAAAAACCATGCACATCTTCAAGCATAAATATTTGAGTATTTTTAGTGTCTTTCCAAGATCATTATAGCTCCTCACCAAAATAACAATATCATCAGCATAAAGGAGAAGAGTTATTAGTATACTAGTGAGCATGGGATTGGCATATCCTACATCTTCCAAACACTCTTGTAGCTTATCAATGTATATAGAAAAATGGTATGGGATAAGAGACACCCTTGCTTGACTTTGATATTTCATTCTATCTCCTTTTTGTAACCCTCATTGGTCCTAAGGTTGGAAATAAAATTCTCATATAACCTTGTCGTAACTACTCTCAACTCGAGAAGAACCATTATTTCTACTAGCCTCTCCCTAATCCTTATTTTAGGAATACGCTCAACATATTCTATAAAGTAAACAAAACAATAGAAGTGATCAATTTTATTATTACAACATTCATATTTAACTATATTAAGAGTAATAAGATGGTCCACTATTGAGAAATATCTTTTAAACCTAGCTTCGCCTTTAGCTCTTTTACCATGTTAAAGACAAAGACTAATATTATTTTCAAAAATAAGCTCATTTAGCTTGGATAAAATGATGTTAATCATATGGCCTTGTAACTAGAAGGAATAATTGTATCCCCTCTTTTAGGATACGAACAATAACACTTTGCATCCAAGGCTTAGGGAAGCCTTGGTTCACTACCAATTTAAACAGCTTGTAAATGTGAGATGGAGAAAGGCCTCCCATTTAAAAAAATTTAGTTTGATAGCCTTTAATATCCTTAGCTTAAGTTTTGGTTCAGTACTAAATTAAAGAGCTTGTATATGTGATGAATCACAAAAAGGCCCCCCATTTTAAAATTTTTAGAATAATAGTCTTCAATATCCTTGACTTTCCCATTAGAAAGCTACTTAACCCCAAGCTCAATGTCTTCCAAAAACATATATCATATCCTATCGTCTAAGTGTTGTCCATTACACCAGGGGAATCATATTGGTTACTAAGGTAAGTATTCCAACTCTTCAAATGAATCACATTATTTTCTTTAGTTTTTCATATCAAAATTTCCCTCCAAAACTTTTTAGGATTAGATTTAGAAGAGTGGAGTAACCACTCTGGCTTTCTCTTTGTAGTGTCTTCTCTTTCTTTTAATAAAACATTTTTATATATTTATCTCATCAAGCTTTAAGGTTTAGGATAATTTCTAATCAAACGAAGTTACCAACTTAATCAAAACTTTACCCAGTTCTTGCTTTTTTGGAGGTTACATCAAATCATTATTTTCATGCTAATTTTGAAAAGTAGTGATGCAACATCGCCCTTTTTCATTTTAGAGTTAAAATTCCAACATTATTCAAACATAACAATAAATAATCAAATATCATGAAAAAAAAAGACTTGAAAACCACACTGAAATGCAAAAGTGGTGATGTGGCATTACCTATTCTTTTAGGGTTAAATTGAAGCATTTTTCAATCATGCCATTAAATACCAAATATCATGACTATGAAATACATGAAAAAATACACTGAAATTGAAAAGTAGTGATGTAGCATCATCCCATTTTGGGGGTTAAAATCAAAATATTTTTCAACCATGTCATTAAAGACTAAAAATCAAAAGCTAAAATTTGTCTACCTTTTCTTTCTTTTTTTTTTCATTTTTAAATGCTCATTTCTAAATTGTTTTTCAAGTTTCTCAAACTTTTATTTTATTATAATTTATTTTTGAGTTAAAAGTACCATTTAATTAACATTGTGACAACAAAACCTAAAAGTTTCATTATATAATTTTTGTTTAATTATTATTTATTTATTTAATAATTTTATAAAAAGTGTTTGAAAAAATGTAAATATTTTTAAGGGGAAAAATCTATTCAAAATAAAAAAATTCATTGTTTTATTCTAAAAAAACCTAAAAAATGTTTCATTTTTTCTGCGAGGTAATGTGAGTCTTGATATCACTAGCATGCCCAGCCTATAGATTGACTAGCCACAACCCAAGGGAATCTAAGCCATCAAAATCACCTAAGGGTCATACCCGACCCGGGTCACGCCAGCCCTTAATATGACTATATTTTTTCCAATGGAGTTTTGAGCTAGTGACTTTTACACCAGAAAGTGACTAAACAATACACCTTGTCATTGTTTTTTATATGCGTCATGTGCTCAAATAAGTCATATTTGTTATTTTTTTAACTTTGAATGTAAGCATGGGAAACCCTAGAGTACTTTCGCACATTTCACGGATGGTAAATTAGGCCAACCATTAGCCTTGATTATAGGGTCTCACCCTAAGGGAATCAAAGAGTGTTGAACCAGTTATCAATAACAACTAGAAACAATATCAAAGAACATCACATCTGGCTCTATACCACTTCAGCTAACCCTTAGGGATCCCCACACTCCCCGCCACCCCCCCCCCCCCCCCCAAAGGTGGCTCCCATTCTGAACCCCTCCCCATGAGATTACCTAGTGGGGACTAAACCCCACACAAACTAGTTAGTCTACATCTCAATTGTATTTTAACTATTTTTAATTAACTATGTATTTGTGTATTTTTTTTGTAATGTTTTGGTTAAAATTTTAGATTGTTAAAAATTTCTAGAAGTGAACTCTGTAGAGGATTTTATTCATCCAACGTTTTGAGTGGACACTTCACCCATCATTACAAACCATAAAGATAGATGTGTAAATGTGTGTTGAGGAGTCCTTAAATAGGAAATGTCAATTAAGAAATTAGACAAGTTTATATATGTGTATGTATGAGAATTGAAGTGTGAAAAGGATAGGAATTAAGGAAGGGAATTAAAGGGGAACCATGGTAAAAGAAATTTAGAAAAGGAAAAAGTGGGGATAAAGGGGGCAAAGATTTTATCAAAGTCAATGAATGAGTTTATGGATGATTGACTTCTATGATTGGCTTAACCTTTGGTCATCTTTCCTATTGAATTTATCCAGGTCCTTCTTGATCTTGAGAGCTTCTTGAATAACTCCAGACATGCAGAAAGGAACAAATGCCAAGATTTCAGATTGATAAAAAAAATTAAGGTTCCTGGAATTAAAAGAATGCTCAATGATGGCACAGTTTGACACCCAAAGATGGTCGATATCCACTATATGCTCTCTATGGTAGGCTTTGAAGGGGTGAATTATCTAGACAATGTAAGAAAAATTGTAGGAATAAGGAATTTGGTATACTCCTGATCCTAGCATATGGTGAAACTTATCATTGGCTAACCAAAATATTTTCATGTGGAACTGATGGCATTGGACCAATCATGCACAAACCAAACATGTAATATTAAGCTAAACTTTAGACTACCACACAAAAATCTAATATAATGCAAGAAGTGCGGGCCCCTCTGCTAAATAGGGTAACTTCAAGGTAGCTCTTAAAACGGAGCATCAACTAACATATAGAAAGTAAAGTGACTATGATCACTATGAATATACTAGCACAACCACATTAGTAAATGTAGTTGATATACGTCGATATGAGAATATCAAGCACATGCACGACATATTAAATATGTGTTTGATATACACAAATAAGGCGTATATATTAACATTATTGATCATATTATTAAACTAAATGAAATTTGTATAAACCTAATATTACATTATAAATATAATACTCTTATATATTTTTATAAACTAACACACTACATAAATCTAATATTAATACAACCTAATAAAACCTAAATAATAAACTTTAAATCTAATTACTAAAACTAATAAAATAAAACATTAAACCATATACTTAAAAAATTTAAAACTAAATTAATAAACTTTTATTTTAAACCTAATATAATAAGCCTAAAACATAAAAACTAAATATTATAAACTATTAAAACCTAAATTGAAGGGTTTTTAATGGCACAAAAGGTCATATTGCCTTGGCACATACATCTCCCAATAACCCTTTGAATCTTGTTTTTATTTTCAAGTAGCCGACCTCTTTCCAAGATGTTCTAACATCCTATTGTTACGCTCTAACCATTATCCTTATGAATAATTAGGAAATTGATCTAAAATATTGCATAGATCTTTAGCCATTATCCTTGTGAACCGTTATGTTACCTGAACTATATCCCGCAGAAGCAAAGTTAATGCATATTATTAAGTTGAAGAAGTGAAGTGTGATGCTTAGATATGGTGGCAGTAAATATTTCATTTGTAGCCCCTCAACTGCGAAATGTAATTATATATTATCAATCCCTACCGTCACACATGGAACAATGGTAACTAAAATCATGTTGTTAGCAATGGTTTATTTTGAGTTTTGATTTTATACATTTTAGTAAATTTGGTTTGGTTAATCTGGTTTGGTTTGGTTAGTTAATTATATAGCAATTTATTTCATTATCTTATTTGGCTTCTTTCCCACACAGAAAAAACAATGTTATTTAACCTCTTCCTAAAGGAAAGAAACAATACAATTAACAAAATTTAGGAACAAAATATCTTCATATCGAAGTAATGCTAAAAGCAAAAATGCCTAATTACATATATAATACTAGCATTGCCTTTTGAAGAAGCATGTTTTCAAATTATATCTATATACAATATTCTGATAAGATTTTCTATGTGACAGACAATTTCTTACTAAATTCTTGGTCAACGTGTTGACTACCAGTTTGGTCGATCGATCCAAGGGGTGTGAATCCTCATTCTAGATTGACTCATTCCTAATTTCCTCATTCCTGCATTACTTTAACATTAATTGTTTGTTTTAAACATTGTACCAATTGCCTCCATTTTGGTATCTCTTACTTGATCGGGTCTTTCTATGATCTCCTTAGCCTTGGTACACGCTGCTTCTTCTATTACACAGGGCTTCCTTCAATGCTTCATAAATTTCGAAATTTCTTTTCCAGCTGCTTAACAACATTGTACCAAGATTCTTGTTATGCATCAGGAATTTCTCCTACGACTGCTTAACAATAACTCCCTACAAAACCACTCCCTTCCCGAGAGAGCTTAGCAACTTCGCAAGTACCCAATGGAAGGCTCTGGCAAAGGAAATCTGAATTCAACTTGCTTCTAAATCATGATAACATGTAGACAAATAATTAGTCAGTAGTACTTTCCTTTGCCTCCTCTTTGGAGTAATCAACATTTTTATCGAGCAACGTGATATTATCCTAGAAACAAAGCTCAAAGTTGAACTAAACTGAGATTAACAAATAAATTTGAAATTTCTACTGTAGAATGTATTCCTTTGCTAATTTTCCATTAAGTATTTCCATCCTTCTCTTTTCTTTCCTTTCAGTGTTCAGTGGTTGGTGGGGTTGTCCTTGCCCGACTGATTACTTCAAGTTGATGAGATCACTCGAAAGTTTCTATATCATCTCTATTCAACCTTTCTCCTATGGAATTTCTCTTTTCTTACAGTAATAAGGCCTTAAAAAACTGGAATTAAGAATCTTGTGCACCTGCAACAATGGGCGCTTCTAACCATAGGGAGGTTGAACCACCTAGACGAGAGACCTACTTTAGACTCAAGCTGGGTGAAGCTAGGAGCAGGCTAGGGCTATGGACTATGAGCATTTATTTCTTCCTCAATAAGCGATTGTGTTTCTGCTATGAGATACAATAAGGGATTATGTTTCCGCTGTAATGGAGGGTAATAGCAGGGGCGACAGCCCCCCCAGTTGGGGGATTTGAGGGGGGCAGTATGCCCCCTCTATGGGGTCCGGGGAAATGCCCCCAGGAATTTTTTTTTTGACCCTATATTAGGTGGGCGGATCTACCTATGGTTTTGTGCATGCACAATGGTTTTCGATCCATGGGATTTGTAGATTTGGTCAAGGGAACTACGCTTGTGTTCTAATCCATGGTTAATGGATTGGGATTTATGGATGCTTCATCATGTTTATATATGTATTGTAACATTGAAAGGAATATAATGAAAAATCAATGTAGTCCCAGTTTTGGGATGTAGGAGAAAATCTCTGTGTGTATTTTTTTTTATGTGTTAGGCTCTCAACATTGTTTATTTTATGTTTTTAGAATTCATATGCAAGTAATTACTATATGGGGTTAAAACCTACATTTGGTATCAGAGTTGTTTTGGCTTGAAGTGGATGCCTTTGTTGCTAAGGAGTTTTTCTCAGGCTTGTGGTAGACCCTTTTCAGTGGGAGATCTATGGGATCAATTATGGTGGTGAAAGAAGATGGAAAACAGTGAAAAGATAGAGATCAAGATATTTAATGGTCAGAGTTTTGAGTTGTGGAAACTCAAGATGGAGGATCACTTGGTGGATAAAGATCAGTGGATCGCAGTATATTCGAGTACTAAACCAACGGAAGTGTCCGCTGAATAATGAAAGACGTTGGATCAGAAGGAAAAAAGCACAATATGATTGCATGTTTCAGATTCAGTGTTGTTGAATGTATCAAGGGAAGCTAGGACGAAGGCTTTGTGGGATAAGTTAGGGACTTTGTACCAATCTAAGTCTCTTGTGAATAAATTGTTCCTATGGAAAAAGTTGTATAACCTGAGGATAAAAGATGGAGGCTCGGTGACAGAGCATATGTACGCATTCAATACTGTGGTAAGTCAGTTATTATCTATTGATATTAAAATTTCAGATGAAGATAAGTGCATCAGTTTGTTTTGTTCTCTACCATAATCGTGGGATAGTCTGGTCATTGTAATAGGTAGCAATGCAACTGTCTTGTAGTTTGATGAAATGGTCTCAACCTTTCTAATGAAGGAGATGAGACAAAAAAATATGGAGGGCCAGAATGGTGATGCCTTGTCTGTACGAGGATGGTATGAGAACAAAAACAAAAGTAATTCATCGAGTGGGAGATCTAAATCTAGAGTGAGATCTTAATCTCCGGGAAAACCTGTAAAGGTGTGTTGGAAATGCAGG
>APFE031270272.1:12018-43633 GCA_000404065.3 Pinus taeda | reverse complement strand
GGAGAACAAGAAAAATTGGCACAAGAAGCTAGTCAATGCTCTGTGGGCAGATAGATTAACAACCAAAAGATCAATTGGGGTCAGCCCATATGAGTTAGTCTATGGTTTAGAGGCCAAATTCCCTTCATCATTAGGGATCCCTGCTATAAAGATACTTCAGGAAAGCCAAGCTGAGCCTAGTGACATGCAAAGAAGGATCAATCAGATTATATGTTTGCAGCAAACCAGGGAGGAAGTTTATAATAGAGTCCAAGTTCTACAAGAAAAGCTAAAAAGGGCTTTTGACAGAAGGACCAAAGCAGAGAATTTCAACATAGGTGACAAGGTCCTCAAGTGGGATTCAAGGAGGGAGACAAAGGAAAGCATGGAAAGTTTGATTCCCTTTGGAGAGGACCATTCCTCATACAAGCAGTACAAGGAAATAATACCTACTTCCTTGAAAATCTGGACAAAACTGACTTAGATGAAGGGCCTGTCAATGGCAGGATGCTCAAGCACTATTTTGACTACCTCCCATGAATGCAGCAGGCCTGCTCTTGTACATAGTTTGTTGTATATAGATTCTGTATTTGTTGTATATATTGTTATTTCTGAAGCATAAGAATGAGGTCATTTCAAGAGACATTGCATATACTAGGAAGGACTGAAATGCATCATGTATTTTCAATACATCAATCTACATTTTGAGGAATCTAAGGTGATAGAACTCCAATGTTTGAAACGCAGTAACTAAAGGGCCAAGGCATACTGACCTGCTGTTCTTGGTCTTTCAAGGAGAAAAACCATCCCCATGTGGAGCCACTGTTGGATACCTATACCAATAGGTTTCATATTTCATGATTGGCAAATACTAGTGCCAAATATGCTCCATTTTGCTGCCACAAAGGTTCCATATTTACAAGAAAAGAGAAGGTGTATATATGTCTGCATAGTCACAAAATTTTTATAGATGACCCAACAGTCTAATTTGGATCATGCCATGTTTTCAATTTATGTTGTAGAAAAGAGAAAGAAATCTGTCCAAACTGTTTAATCTTGGAAGATCAGTAGCTAGGCAGAGAAACTAAGGTTCCCAACTGCTTAATCTGGGGCCTTGGAAGGAATAAGGGTAGTATTAGATAGCGAATGAAAGCAAAAAAGCCAATGCAAAAGAAAATGCACACAAAGGGTTTGCAAGTCCAAGTGCACCCTCCAAGAAGGAATAAAAAATGTTAGGCAAACTAGTTGGGTAGATAGATGTGGTTGGAGAAGTGGTGTTTCTTCCAAGATCAACTTTGCTAACCATGTACAAGCAAAGTAACACAGTGGAGCATGACTAACTTCCTTTTTCATTTGTATATCACTCATTACTAACACCCCTTCACAAGTTGTGTACATAAGAGAAACTTAAAGCTTTATGATGGTTCTTATGGCCTTTAAAAGCCACATTTCTTGTGCAAAAGTCTTTTCATTTTGATCTACTCTTTACACTAAGTTGTTTTCAAGAGAACTTGGTTGTACTGATCCTCATCCATATTTTCCCCCCACATTAACAGCTAACTCTATTATTTAGCTCCCTATACTTCCTTTCCCTATTATTATAACACCATGGTGTATAAACCCCACACACTGTATAAATATCCCCTCCTTGGTACTATAGCCATAATTTCTACTTCCTGGGAATTGAATTAACATCTGGTTAAGGTCAAGAACCCATGTTTAACCCCTTTTCTCCATCTGAACCCATCCCCCTACCCAAGTCTCCATTTTTGCCTGAAAACCCTTAAAAGAAACCCTTTCTTGACCCCCTTATACCATTAAAGGGCCGAAATATCATGAAAACATACCTTCCCCGCCTTATCCTAAGGTCGGGAGCCAATTTGCGCCTTTTCATATAACTTCATTAGAACCCCCTTTTCCTATAGTTTTTCCCTCGTATACTTTGTACAAAAATTTTGCATGAAATTCTTTTGTTTCTACCGTTTTCTAATGTTGGCGGGCAAATTTGATTTCAATAAATAAAACCATCCAAAACCTTTGAAAATCATCTATGAAGCGGAGGGTCCTGCCGGGCACGCCTGCCAAGAAATATGATTTTTTAACCCGCCCACTCACTGCTATCATCTGTGCAATTGATCCACCCAATGATCGTCCGATCGCGGCCTTGCCAGATCTACGGTCAGCAGTAATTTCGGAGGGGCCCGATGTCCGACCGTTAACAAAGATTGAGTTTATTTGTCGTGTAGGTTCATTACCTGACAACCGTCCGATCATGCGCCCGCAGATCAACGGCTCCTATGAATTTCGGAAGGCCCCCGACGTCCGACAGATACCTTCCGATATCTGTCAGACGCTTGGGTCACGCGGGGACACGCGTCGCGGCCAAACTCCGTCGGAGCCCCCTCTGACAGATTCCTTGCCGTGCAGGAGGGGGCCCGATATGGCGACACCTGTCCTTCCCACGTCCCCGCCCTGTTGTTGCCCACGTCATTGCCACAATCGCCCACCTCGTCCCCCATTCGCCCACCTGGCTGCCACTTCATCGTCCCCGTGGACCGGTCTCAGGCTGCCACGTCACCCGATGATGTCTTGCTGACGTCATCCAACCTGGACCCACATGCTGACGTCGTGCTGACGTCACTCAAAAAACGCGCTAATAAAGCGAAAAGGCCATATTTTACGGTTTTTTCGCGTTTTTGATTATTTTCTGTGAAAAAGACCTCTGCGCTGTCTACATGCACACCACGATGAACACTCTTCCAGCCAACTTACGACCATCCGCCGAAGCTCAGAGCGCCAACCCAACTGCTATTTCGTCCCAAGCTACTGGTTAAATAGGTATTTGCCCCTTCATCTCCTCGCAAGCTGGTTTTTTCACAATTTCTTGTAAAATATACTTGAACCCGGCATAAAACTGAAATTTTACCGGAAAACCAAGTGTATCCTATCTCCCTTGAACAATTTGAGGTTGAATTACATTGGCGGACCCTTTTTACACTTCAATTCTAGTCAAAACCCTTCTCTGTTCGTGCAATCGTGAACTCATTAACCTGCTCCTAAATTGTCAACGGAGGTCTGTTAAACTGTATAAGAAGCCTTCTCAGAAAGCCGTGTACTATCCTATTCTGCTGTATAGCAATCCTGCTGCTCTCTGTTCCTCTCAATTCCATTTTCTTAGTTAGCACGCTCGTCATCTCACGAAATGTTTTAACAGACATGGATACCCCTTCAGCATCAGTAGCCCTTAATGTTACTCCCTTGAATGCTCCTCAGAGAGAGCTGGACTGGCAAGATTTGGCTGACCTAGATTACCAAATCTCAGAAGATACCCCATCCAAATGTACATTTCACATTCATTTGCTGAATGAACTCAGGGCTAAGCATAGAGATGGGACAGATATCCTTGGCATTTGGGAGTCCTCCCTCCCAATCTTCAAGATGTCTCAGGTCCACCAGTTTCCTGACCTCATCCACTTGTGTGCTGTCTGTTATGATCCTGTGCAGAGGGCTGTGCTCAACCCTCAAGGTGCAGTTGTATTTTACACCACCCCTGAGGCCATCAGGGAGATGGTCCAATTCAAAACTCAAAGGAAATTGGTTCCTTTATCCCTGCTGGACCTAATCAATCAAGGGGCCAAGGTACTCACAGAGGCAGAGATCCTGAAGTTTAATTAGTTGTTTATTAAAAAATCTGACACAGTGTTGCATCCTCCCATCTTTGATGGTTATTTAAATCAACTGGGCCTGGACCTAGCATACATGATAAGCTCAGTGCTGGGGTATAAATCAATGGAGTTCATAGAGGAAATTGTGCTAGTAATGATGACAATGTTCACCCCTGGTAAGGCCCCCATTTGCTATGACTATGCTACATATATCTCTGACAAGATACATGAGCAATTTCTGCATTTATCCAGAGAGAGGGTGTTCACATACACCTCATATATTTATCATCTCATTCTCTATCACCAATATGAGACGTTCTCATTTGAAATCAAGAGAACAGATGCAGCAGGAAACCCAAGATCAGTGGTATACTGGAGCTCAGTCTTCCACATCCTTACATATTCACCATATACATATTCTGAGTTCATAGACTTATTCATTCATCCAGCATTGTCTCTGCTCTTGACAGCACCCCCTCCAAGACTCTCTGATGAAATGCAGAAGATTTTGCAACTGTCCAGTGCCTACAGCATAAGAGATTGGTACTTTTACCAGCATCACACTGTGATTAGAATATATGGGTGTGAGCTGCGCCCATACAAGCTGCCCAGATTTGTGCCCATGAGGCTCTTTGCCTTGGAATATTTCAGACAATTCGGCAATGCCGATCAAATCCACTTTGCAGGAAAAGGTAAAAAGGCACAACTCAAAGTTAGAAACCAGCTTGGCCATTTATTTTAAACAGAAGAGAGGGATGGAAAGAAGCAGATAGGATGTTGAAAGGCCTTGGCCTAAAACAAAGCTTCCTTTGGAAGCCTTATGACCCCAACAACTTTATATCCCTGAGAAGACAGAAATGCAAGCTCTCTAGCTATGAGCATGAGAACAGCTTCCACATTTTAAGACATGCAAATCAACCGAAGTGGAGGAGAAACACATTAGAAGAGCCTGTGTCTCAAGAAGAGCTAGTTGAAAGGGCTAGAAGGCATTTATTAAAAATGGCTGACTTGGAATGTCCTTCTCAGGTGCCTGCTCTACCAAATCCTCAAACAACATCACCTGCTTCATCCTCTGCAACACAACAAGAGGCAGTACAAGCTACCAATCAAGGGCAGAGTAAGGACAAGGATAAAGTAATGGAGGAACAACAGGGCCAACAGGGCCATCAACAGCAACCCCAGCAGGAACAGCAGCAAGCAGACCAACAGGGTCAAGGGAAGTAGAAAGGAGAGGCCCAAACATCTACTCAAGAAAAGACAACAACTATGGCGCCTCCTAGACAGGATTCCAGGGTAGACTCCTCCATCCTCCAAACCCCTCAAAGGGAGGATATTAGTAGAAAAAGAGAGAGGGAAACCCCCCTCACCGAAACATCAGATAAGCGGCAAAGGCTGAATCCATTCTCAGAGGAGGAGATGCAAAGTGTAGAGACTTCTGCTAGCTCCCTGCAGCAGGAGCAAGATAAGGTAGCACTAGGAGAGGTGAGCTCCTCAGGGCAACATCAGAACACAGCTGCAGCTATAAAAGAACAGTTCAAAGAGGCCAAACAAAGGAGTGAGCCAATAAAAATTCGGCTCTACAATCACCTATTAAATATGGCTCCTGCAAATCAGCAAAGGCTTATGGCTGCCTTTGATGTGCAAGAAGGCAAGATGACCATGAGCCATTTCACTCCTACAGTGCAACAACCACAAACAGCTGCAGATTATATCAGGACTAATTTGGAAGTCCTCTCAAAAGACATCCACCCCATAGATCAGATTGAGCTTCACAAACAGACGGGTGAGATGGTCTATGCCACTCTAGCAGACAAGACCTTGATTAATTACAGGCTGCAGAATAGCCTAAACAACACTGCAGCACAGCTTGAGTTGGAGAGGGCATCCTCCCAAGCTAAAGATAACAGAATCAAGGCATTAGAAGAAATAATCATAGAGTTTGGGCATGGCCCCAATGATGTTAAGGCAATACAACAAGTCCTTAAACTGAGGGATGCAGACATGGCTGCAATAAAAAAGAAATTGAAGATCCCCCCAACTCTACACCCACAGACAGATGAGGTTGCCCAGCAGAGGCAAGAAAAGGATGCAGCTGCATTATTGATGACATTATACAATGAGCTGATAGAAACACAGGAAAAGCTGCAAGACACAGAGACCACATTGGAAGCAACATTACAAAGGAGGGAGGCAGGGAAATCTTCCAAGCTGCCCACAGAATCAATAAACCTTGAGGAGACCCCTCAAGATACTGTCCCTCCAAAGCAACAGGCACAGCAGGATGCTCCAGGCACCACAGCACCAACCACCTCAGCACCAACAACAGATTAGGCTGAGAGCCTGGACATGCAGAAGCTGAGGCAAGAAATACAGGTGCTAGAGGCTCAGATGTCAGAACTCAGCCAAGCCCAGGACAGCTTAGCAAAAATAAATGAAAAATATGATAAGTCTAAGCAAAATGTGGCTGAGAGGGAAAGAGAAGTAAAAGCTCTGAAGAAAAGAATTGCAGAGCTAGAAAAGGAGCTCAGTTTTGATAAAGTTACAGTAGAGCTCAAACAAGTTATCTGGACCACCATTGGACAATCAATAACTAACCAATGGGAGTACATTGATGCCATATATGAGCAAGTGGGATTCATTGGTAGAGCAAGAAAAGAACTGCACAGAGCAAGGGCTTCTCTAGGCAATATGCCTGAGATTGCCCCCAAGATGATTGAAGTGCTCAATTATAGGACAAGTTCCCAGCTGGTGAGAATGGGAATTGGAAACAGGACTGAAACAATTTCTCTAATCAAAAGAGTCCTAACAATGAAGAACCTAATTCAGACCCTAGACAAAAGAATCCAGGATATGCAAGCTGACATAAATAAATTCCAGAATAGGTTCTTAGCTCTGCAGGATAGAGGGCTCCCCAGCTTGTTAGAATCGGGGAAGTTACTCTCACATGAAAAATATGTCAAGAAGGTAAGCACTTTTGCAGCAATACAGATTGCTGAGGCACCAAGTGCATCTTCAGGAGCAGGCCCAGTAACAAGGCAAATTCTTTTTGAAAGATTAGATAATTTGTTTTTTATTAGAAATGAAGTCACACACTTATTTGATGAGCCTCCTCACTTCTATAAATATACAGAGGCTGATGAGACCTTGGGGTCAATTTTGAAACATCAACTGCCTCCTCCAGACACATGGCAAGAATTAATGGGATTGCTTTTGAATCAAAGTTATGAAATCACATCCTTTTTCTTCAGCAAAGGTTTGTATTACATACACAGCTGGACAAAAGATACATCAGCAGGTATGAAGACGCTGAGCCAACTTAGCATAGGTACTCAGCCGCAACAACAGCATCAGCAAGCACAGGTGGCAGGGCCAAGAAGACACAGAAAAGTAACAGCTGCACAGCACATCATTCAGCAGTTATGATAAAGCCGCTCAACCGACTCCACAAACCCCAAAGGTCAAAAATTACCCTGACGGGAGTTAAGAGCTTTCATAACTCATTTAAAACTGTAATTACTTCTCATCTACAAGCCATGTACGAGTGTAAGAAGATATTTTCTTCTCAGATGACTCACTGCCTGAGATATTTTTGTATTAAACTTCTATATATTCCCCCTCGCATTTGTGAGCAGGGGTTGGACTCCGGATGTAAGAAATCTCTTGATATCTCTTCTGTTACTCTCATATTGTAAATTCTTCAGACAGCTAATACAAAGAATGATGGGATTTCTCCAAGCATTGTGTCTCTTGATCTCTTGATGGTGTATGGCTCGAAGTTGCAGGATTCCTGTGTATTCCATGGCTCAATAAGTTTTTCTCGATACTCTCTGTTACATTTGTGGTTGTAATACTTTCATATATCATTCATGCTCTCCATGTATTCAATATCTAAATGGTCAAGAAAAAGAATAGTCCCAGGATATAATCTTTGATTACCCTGAGCTCAATCCTAGCTGTTTCATATGTTTTCCTCAGTTAAAGTATTTAAAGAGTAATTCTTCAGTGCTACCTTTAATACTATATCATCACAGTGCTCTGTTATTTCAGGAATTCAAGTAATTGCTCCTAAATAATAGACCTCCTTCACACTACTCAGCTTAGTAAAGAACCCTTAATTGCTCTTTGCTAGTTGTTTTCCATTTCCACTCTCACAACTTACAGTTTGTTTTATGAAATACACACAGGCCCTGTAATTACAGCTGCACTTAAGCCAGGATCTCAAGGAAACGACAGCCAAAGACCCCATTGCCCAATGGATTAGTTTTACCTGCAGACAGACTCTAAAACCATCAGAAGCATCCTCCCAACCAAACATAAAAAACAATCAAACGTTCACTTCATAACTAGCCTAAAATTTCATTAAAGCAGTGACAAACCTTACAGAGAGAGCCCTCTCTGATTACAGCTGGGCTAGAAGCTGTAATCCAAAGATTGGTTAGTGGTTACCCCGGCCGCATTCCCTTGGGAGTCATAGGGAACAACCTGAGTGTTAACAAGAAGAAATATCCGTAAAAAAATATCAACAAAACGAACAAGCTCATGATGAAAAAAAATGGAAGACTCATTAGGGAAAAGAGAAATACAATCAGTTTAATGTTGTGGATGTCAAGGGGATCATTTGTATTGATATTTCCCTCACATAGAGGATAAAATGAGGACCATAGGGAACATCTAGGGGTTGCAAGAATGGAAAACATGGGAATAAATATTCTAGGAATATATGTATCCCTAAAGGATCGATAGGCATCTCACGGATCCCATATTATTGAAGTGATAAAGATTATAAATCATATCGCTACTATTTTAACTTATTCAAGAGAAAGTCATTGTTACATACTCCTAAATTAGTGGATATATTTAATTTAATAAAAAGAAATATTGAATGGTCATGTTTGGTTTAGCTAATCATTTGAACCAAGAAAATGATCAATGAAATTGTCAAGAGTTATCCCATAAATCTAAATGGAATGGATGCATTTAAAAAGTTTAACATCATTCCATTGGGATATTATGATGTCCTAATTAGAATGGATCGCTTGGAAAAGAATTGTGTTATCCTAGATTATGATAATAATATTTTTACTTTCTTTAATGAAGGATGAAAGCAAATATTTATGCAAGGAATTCCAAGACTTGTTTCTATAAAGGAGATTTCAACCACATAGTTGAAAATATGTTTTGGGAAAGGATGTCAACTATATGTAACCCATGTGGAAGAGCCAGAGAAGACCAAAGAGCCAAAAGTTGAATATTATCCAATGTTTAGAGAGTTTGAAGATGTATTTGGAGAAATACAAGGTTTTCCACTTAGGAGAGATATAGACTTCTCTATTGATTTTATTCCAAGAACCACTCTTGTGTCAAAGACTCCTTAGAGAAAGAGTACACCAAGATTAAAATAATTACAATTTCAATTGGAAGAGTTGTTAAAGGAATGGTACACATGGACAATTGTTTCGCCTTGGTGAGAATTGGTCCCTTTTTTGTGAAAAAGGATGGAATATTGAGGTTATGTTTTGACCTTAGATAACTTAACAAATCCATAGTGAAGAATAAAAACCCTCTAGCCAGAAGTGATGGCCTTTTTTATCAACTAATAGGACCAAGGATATTCTAAAAGATAGACTTGAGATTAGGATATCACTAGTTGAGGATCAAGGAAAAAAACATAAGTAAGATAGTTTTTAGAAAAATCTATGGACATTATGAGTTGGTAGTGGTGAATTTTGAACATATAATTGCACAAACCATTTTTATGTTCCTAATTAATGTTATATTCATAAAATATTTGGACAAGTTTTTTATTATATTCTCGAATTACATACTGATCTATTCAAAATCAGAGGCAGTGCATGAATATCATTTTAGGTTGGTACTACAACAACCGAAGAACCATGTAACCACTCTCCTCCCACATCTACCCAAGTAACCAACCAACCGGGGTAAACATGCAATGAAGAGGATACTATGATATGATTCAACTTCCTTGGTGAGCTTAAGGAAATGGAATTGATGGAAACACATCAACCATACCTTCCGCATCAGCAACAACACCCCCAGGAGACATCCCAACAACTCAAGCATCCTACCCGTGGGTCCCACTAACTTTTTATACCTCTTTACATATGTATATGCTTATGCTATGGGCATGCCAACATCAAGGGACCTCTGGATGCTCTCACATACCTACATCCCTGCATCAAGGGACTTTCCCTAGCATAATTATGTTAGCATTCGTAGAATTTAAGGCACTTTTCTAGCCTAGAATTATGGCCACTGCCCAGAAATTTTTGTAATTTCTAGAATCCATCAAACACATGATGACAAGACTAATAAACGAAAAATAAACTTTAGGAATAGACCTAACCATCCCCAACTAGGATTGACATTACGTCAAACACTTGGTATCAATGCAACCTACAGGTCTACGTTACAAGACAAAGAATGAACGACTGAAAACTCTTTTGAAACATGACAAGAAGGATCACCACCTTCTCCCTTGAAACTTTATGACATCAATGAGTTCTTGCATCCATCATTTTAACAAATTCAAGTAAATACATGAAATAACCATGACATGAACTAGTCAAATAGCCATGCTTATAACCAGCATAAAACCATGGAAATAAAAGAGATATAGCAACAATTAAATCCACATATAAACAAGTACAACAACAAGAGAGATTAGATTTCATTAATCATAGGCAAATCAACCAGGTTCGGGACTTCCATATACCACTCGACCATAGACATGGTTGAACCAATATTTCTTTCAACCAGTCAACCCCTTTCCATATTTCAATCATGATTGTGGGATCTCATGGATAAACCAATCGAAGAACAACCAAGGGAATCTAGAGGTTAAACTGCTTCCACCCTCACCAAAACCAGTGCTTCGATCATAAAAATGAACTGAGATTGGGATGCCATGTAAAATCCATCACTATCCTTGAGGACATTTCCATCTCCGTGTCTCTAAGGCTTTATTGCAATCCAATCTTGGATCACTAGGCCCTAAACCAAGACGAGTCTCTCAGGATTTACACAATCCAAACCTAGATCAATATGCCCTAAACTGATACTCCTCCCTCAGGCTTTACCATGTATCCTCCTAAAACCAGTCAAGGGATTCCTAGGTCTTTGGGAATGAACCTTGAGACCACCTCCATTGTGAATTCTGAAATCCATCTAACAAATCCAAAGCTCAAAATTGAGATAAACATCCCAACAAACCATGCCATATGGAAAAGGCAAGGCTAGGATGAAAAATATTGTCATAACTAGGAAAAACCATGCCACAGACAGCAACAGAACCATACACCAACATGCAAAGCCATGCATGTCAGAAACAACTGGGAAATCAGACATGCAATATTTTACCTGCAAGTATTCCTGTTGAAGCTACTTGATCCTCCTCTTCCTTCCTTGATCCTTGTTTTCCTTGTTTTCCCTTTTCTTTCTCTTCCTTCCTTGCTCCAAAGCTAGAGTGCTCCAAGGAAACTCTAAGTGACCAAGAGTTAGAGAGAGAAAGAATAATGAGAGAGCTCCAAGACTTGAACTAACAAAAGGTTACAAACTAACCCTTAGAAGCATTTTTATTAATGAGGCCTATATTTTCTTCATTTCCATTATTTTCCTTCAATTTCCTCCTCACATGCAACATGTGACCTTTCAACTTACTTTTCTCCTTATTTCCTTTATTTTCATAATCAAATGTGCCAAAAATGCATTCTTTCCTTTTAATGCCTTAGCCTTAGCCTTTTCCAATTTCCTTAGCCATAAACACATCTAGTCATGCCCACTAGGATATCTTTGCCCAAAATTCAACTTGGAATATGTGTCCCTTAACTGTGGTCTTATTTTGCCTTTATTAACTTTTGTTACATGGAATTTTCACCAGGGTTGTTACAGAACCCTCCCCCTTGGGGAACACCATCCTGTGTGTTAGACCACACCAAGACCTCAGCAAAACCGCCAAAAAGTAAACATAATTCCCATAGACCTTTATAACTTAGCTCATTGTAGTATTTACAATGAAAGGCCTGCTCAAAAGTAAAACATCATGACAACATGACAATATAACAAGCATACCGCTTATTGGAGCTTTATAACTTAGCTCATAGTGATATTTACATCCATATATATACATATACCAAAACATCAGAAAAACATATGCGAAACATATATTGAACGTGAAACCAAAACTGATTTGCATGAACCAAGAAACAATGAAGGATACGTGGCCTGCATGTGATCTGCCATCTCCCATGTAGATTTTTTGGGCCAAAAGTTTTTCCACTTCACTTTAAATTGTTCTATGGATTTGTTCCTCAACATGAGATGCATTCGCTGCAATATGCATTGAGGATCTGGCTAGAACTCTCCTTCTTGCTTCACCTGCAATATAGACCAATCAATAACATGATCAACATCATTTATAAAGATCTTAAGTAATGAAATATGGAAAACATAATGGATTTTAGTTGTTGGAGGCAGTGCAAGTCGATAGGCCACAGGTCTAATCCTCTCAAGGATCTCAAAAGGCCCCAGAATACCATGGTGCCAACATGGCACATGATTTAATCCTCGAAGAGCTCTTCTTGTGCTTGATGTGAAAATACACATGCGCCCCAACCTAAAACCTCTTGAATACCCTGTGATGATCTGCATAACTCTTCTATATATAATTTGTCACCTTTACATTCTTCTTTATAAACTATATTTCATATTCCATGTCTACCAACATATCTGGTCCAATAAGTACATTGTTCACTGGATCACTCTAGTTGGTCGGAGTATTACAACTCTGCGCGTATAATGCCTCGAAAGGACACATCCTCAATGACTCTTGATAACCATTTTTGAATGTGAACTAAACTAATGGAATATGTTGGGATGCTAGTTTATCATTATTATTATCACTCTTTAATGACTATTTCATCCATTTCTACCATTCTTTATCACATCATTTATCATACTCTATCATATAATTCCATTTTATAATTATTTATGTTCTGATGGATAAATATTATTTCTTCTCCTTTATTTTTAATAAATTGATGATTATTGCACGATTTTACCAATGATGGTTTATTAATAAATTTGTTGCAACATCACTCACTATTTTAGCCTCCAATATATTTTCCAAATTGCAGATTTGATCTCCAGCTCATCATTAAATATTCCAACTTAGAAATTCGTTGGAATAAGAAGTGACCGTTTTGCATTGGACATTTCGGGCAAATGGAGAATAATCTAGAAAATCCGAAACATGGGTTTTGTCCAGAAAGAACCGAGTTAGTTTTGTGTTAAGTAGTTTTCCCAAATTCGGTCCATATTAAGAGAAACTGAAGTTTCTTTGAAGATGATTTTCTCGTATTTGTTGTTGCAACTATTTTCCAAATTATCTCAGTTGCAATACCAAATTCGACCTATTCATATTGAATGTTGATGAAAAGATATTTTAGGCATGATCTTGCGGATAAATTTGTTGTGAATAATCCAATTTTGTTATGGGAATCATTTTGTAATCATCTCTGTTGTAACTTCTCTCTACTTTCCATGTATTTAAATGATAACAGAGATCAAAGAGGGATATGGATCATTAGAGATAGGGTAGGATAGGATAGGAGGAGAGGGGATAATGGAGATATTTTGATATATGCATGTAATTGTTAGCTCTGCTACATAATATAGTATTTGCTAGGTCAAAGACACTGTGGCCATGTGTTTTTTGCAAAAGGGAGCTCGCAGCAGTTCATTTTATCCGCCCCCCCTTCATCTGCTTTGTACCCTTATAATTCTCGCTACTCCTGTTTTTCTCTGTTTTGCCTCTAAAACCCTATGAATGCCTTTTTCAGCAAATCCCCTCAGTGCTAAATTTTAACCCATGAGACCACGGTCATATAGCGGCATGCATACGAAAAACGCGCTACCGGCGAGGCCCTCCCCTGTCACATCAATCAACAAATGTGCGCTTTTAAACACCGTCGTCCAATTGTCCATCTTAAGATCTAACGATAGTCGCTCCTACTAACAACGCAACCTGTGCGCCCATTAATCCATGGGGAAACTGGTTTTCCTCCGCCACATGTCACGAAAAGACTGGATCGCACCCCCGCTGTACGTTTACCGCTCATTCCTGTAAGCGGTGCGGGGAAAACCACTTGCCACCCACCTCGCTTTTCCCCACTCACTATTGCCCACGTTTGTTAGCCGCCCATCAGCCATTGGATCTACCCACTTCATGATCCAATGGACCTCGTTCGTTTGCCCCTGTTTTCTCCCAATAGCCCCTGTCATGTTGTCTCCACCGTTGATCTGTGTAATCCAACCGTCCGCCTTGTTCCTCTGTTCACTCTGTCCACCCGCCATGAATTCCACACTCTTTTGACTGCTTTATGCTCCCGAAGGACAATGGCGACCAACTTCGAGTTCTCGAGTAGTTATTCCTCAACCACTGCATTCAACGAAAGCATGGATGAGAGAGAAAGGACGATCCTCGATCAGTTAAATTCCTTCAGAAGTTATGGAAATTCATTCATACAACACTTCACCTGCCCGAGAAGGACAACCAAGTACCAGAGAATGTCAAATGTATTCATTAAAGTAGCAGATTGTATCAGAGATATGTATTAAATAGTTAATGTGGTTGGTGGTCCATTATGACCCCTCCACGCACAGGATAACAGATATTTTGTAATCAACCTCTATATATATCAAGAACTAAGAATGTAATAGGGTTGATGGTTTTGGTCTTGAGGTAAGGTTCAACTTCTTGAGACTGTAACTACTGTGATGCCTGCAGCGTCTGGTCTTCATTTTTAGCTAATACAAGCTTCTTTTGCTATTAATTGCTCACTTTCCACTTCTTCTTTGTTCCAGGCTATGCTCGTTATGCATTTTTTATGCACTATTGATGTTTAGCATTAGAGGGGCTGTCATCCCACCTCTATGTTAGAATCTAGTTAGTATTATTGAATGTGTATGTAGGTTTCTGTTGTTTTAATGCTAGAGAGTTGTCATCCTGTTTGTGCATTAGGAAACAGATTTACAGACCTCTTTACTGGTTGCAACTAGCCATCACACGGTCCTGTGCATTTGCTGGTGTGATTAATATTCTCCATTTCCACTTATTCCTTAAACTGTGAGTAATTGGTGGTCTAAAGCCTTGTAGTATGGGGGTGTTCACCCATGTCTGGGGTTAAGCATAAGAGAAGTGGTTATCTGGCTTGAATATGAATCATTCCTTCCATTCATCCACCATTTTCCAACATTTTTGTTGAGTTTGTAATGTTCCCGAGCATCTTTGATATACAACCTAGGAGAGTTTCTTGGGGTGATAACATTAATTGGCGTCGTTGCCGGGGAGAGGAGACTGAAGTTTAGCTTCCCTGGGAGACGACACAGTTCCAAGCTTTGATGACAGACAAGGTTTTGACACATATTCTGGTTGTAATCATCTATTTGGCGACTCCACTGGAGGAAGACCAACCTTTGGTGACTCCACATCAAAGTTCTGGCTTAGTTTGTGAGACATACTCGAAGAAATCCTCAGAAATCACCAGTTGAACTAGTGCTTGACCTTGAGAAGATTATTAAATCAAAGAAAACATCACAGAAAGGGGCATCAATATCAGGTAAGCCTAAGAAAACTCACGCATCTCTAAAAGATAAAGTTATAGCCGAAGATATGCAGTTCGAAGATTTAGAGCTCAACATTGTTAATAAGGAAATTCCTTCAAAGATTAATACGGCCCCTTGTTCAGTTAGTTCCCCTTTGAATCTCAGTCCAAAGAAAGCTCCCCACACAGTCCATAACATCCCTTTGTCTCTGTCATCCATTTCATTGCTTCAAACTGCTCAAGTTGCCAGTGTTCTTCCACATATCCCAGTCATGGCAGGACATCAAGCACCCACGAGGATAGAAAGAATTGTTGCTGCTAGGTATGGACCTTTGGTCTTGTCTGTTCCTTTGAATCCCATGCCTGTGGGTGAATATAAAAAATATATGCCAAAGTTTACTAGTACAGAGTAATTGGTGGTCTAAAGCCTTGTAGTATGGGGGTGTTCACCCATGTCTGGGGTTAAGCATAGTAGAAGTGGTTATCTGGCTTGAGTATGCATCATTCATTCCATTCATCCACCATTTTCCAACATTTTTGTTGAGTTTGTAATGTTCCTGAGCATCTCTGATATACAACCTAGGAGAGTTTCTTGGGGTGATAACATTAATTGGCATCGTTGCGGGGGAGAGGAGACTGAAGTTTAGCTTCCCTGGGAGATGACACAGTTCCAAGCTTTGATGAAAGACAAGGTTTTGACACATATTCTGGTTGTAATCATCTATCTGGCGACTCCACTGGAGGAAGACCAACCTTTGGTGACTCCACATCAAAGTTCTGGCTCGGTTTGTGAGACATACTCGAAGAAATCCTCAGAAATCACCAGCTGAACCAGTGCTTGACCTTGAGAAGATTATTAAATCAAAGGAAACATCACAGAAAGGGGCATCGGGATCAAGTAAGCCTAAGAAAACTCATGCATCTCTGAAAGATAAAGTTATAGTTGAAGATATGCAGTTCGAAGATTTAGAGCTCAACATTGTTAATAAGGAAATTCCTTCAGAGATTAATACAACCCCTTGTTCAGTTAGTTCCCCTTTGAATCTCAGTCCAAAGAAAGCTCCCCACATAGTCCATAGCATCCCTTTGTCTCTGTCATCCATTTCATTGCTTCAAACTGCTCAAGTTGCCAGTGTTCTTCCACATACCCCAGTCATGGAAGGACACCAAGCACCCACGAGGATAGAAAGAATTATTGCTGCTAGGTATGGACCTTTGGTCTTGCCTGTTCCTTTGAATCCCATGCCTGTGGGAGAATATAAAAAATATATGCCTAAGTTTACTAGTACAGAGGGAGTGATAGTAGAAGAACAACTTGAAGCTTTTTATAGTTATGCTGATAATTTGGATATAAGTGAAAATGATGTGTGGATGAGAGTTTTTGTCCAAAGCCTTGATGGAGAGGCCAGAAAATGGTTCAGAGAATTAACCCTTAGATCTCTTGATGATATTGAAGCCTTAGATGATGCATTTTTGAAGCACTGGGGAGATAAAAAGGATTTGTTGTATTATCATACTGAGTTTGGTAACTTGAAGAAACAAAATGGCGAATCTTTGCCTAATTTTAATAAAAGATTCAATCGTATGTATAGTAAAATACAGTCGAGGTAAAGCCAACCCCTACCTCTGCCAAACTCACTTATGCCAATGCTTTTGATTCTGATTTCCGCTTATTATTAAGAGAAAGAAGATGTGCCACTCTAGCTGATATGCAAGATGTAGCCCTAGAAGTAGAATATAATATTATGGCTGCAGAAAAGCTCAAGAGTCATACTGATAGAAGAAGGTAGAGAGGTGAGGCTTCTTCTTCCTCTGTCTCAACTTTAGAGCCTAAGTCAGATAAAATGACCAGAATGATAGAGTCATTGGCTGCAGAGATATCTAAGCTGAAGGTTGAGTAGAACTCAGGAAAAGCAAGAACTCAAGGCACATTTGCTCCAAAGAACCCAAATCCATTCAGAGGAGCAAATGAACAACTGAAAATCATTCAAAGGGGTAAAGAACCAAATGAATATCAAAGAGTTAAAGCCCCTTTCCATAATGTAGTCTTGGAGGAGGAACAATTTGAAGAAGATGAGGATGAAATTCACTGCATGGAAGATAAAGGCAGTGCTGCGTTTTTGACATTGGTTGCATATGAAGGATCATTGTTGCAAGAACAAGATAGTCAAGGATGGGACATAGAAGTTGTTCTACAGACTGGTGAACAACAAAGGTATAATCTAAGGTCGAATGCAAATAATGTCAAGGAGAATCCTGCCCAAAGAGTTGCTATCCAAACGAAGTCACAGAATATCACAGAGAAGACCAACAACTAATTCAGTCATCCTCAAAGCTCCACTTCAAGAGGTAAGAGGTTCTGATAAGTTACCTTCCTCTTTCAGCTTAGATTCAGAAGTCCAGAAGTTAAAAATATTTGTGCCTCTGGTAGAGTTGTTAAAGAGTGAAGTATTTAGAAAGCCTATCCTTGAAGCGCTTGAGTTGGAAACCACACAAACCTCCACTGACTCTGTCAATCTACAAGATGACAAGCCTGCAGTTGTTCTTAGCCCTATGACTGAACATGCTGATAATAACTCTCCATACTTTTATGTCTCCTTGACCATTCATGATAAAAACCTCCACAATTGCTTGTTAGACACAAGGGCTAGCCACAATCTGATGCCAAAAGCTGTCATGGAAGAGTTAGGCCTTGATATCGCTATACCATATCATGATTTATTTTCTTTTGATTTAAGGAAAGTAAAACGCTTGGGACTAATAAAAGATTTAGCCATTACCCTAACCCAGCTGCCTATGAAGAGCATGGTAATGGACATTGTGGTAGCAGATGTCCCTCCTAAGTTTGGCATGCTGTTGTCCAGAGGATGGATTAAGAAACTAGGTGGGACTTTACAAAATGATCTATCTTATGCCACGATCCCAGTTTTTGGAGGAGAAAGTAGGATATTATACAGAGAAGCACAACTTGCATACAACATCAGTGATGAAAAGAACCCATCCAATCATACCATTTATGATGTGGACACTGATTTTGGAGCATGTATTCTCCAAATAGAGGAATCTCAGAAGGCATCGTTGCAGCTCAAGAAACCAACAGTTCAGGCCAAGGAAGAGCAAGGAAGTCAGGTTTGGGAGATGTTCTTTGATGGAGCATGTTCCAGGGACACTGCAGGAGCAGGGGTGGTGCTGGTATCTCCAGAGCAAAAAGGCACGCAACTATCTTTTAAGCTAGCTTTTCAAGTCACCAACAATATAGCAGAATATGAGGCTCTGCTATTGGGCCTTAATGTAGCTAAAGACAAAGGAATCAAGAACATAAAGGTGTTTGGAGATGCTGATCTGATTATTCAACAAGTAAACAAAACATTTCAGGCAAAGCACCCGAGGCTGAAAGCATACAAAGATGAGGTATGGAGACTCAAAGCTCCCTTTGACAATTTTTGTATCTCATACATCCCTAGAGCCAAAAATCAGCTTGTTGATTCTCTTGCTATGTCTGCTAGCATGTTTGTCCCTCCCATGCCTCCCAGACTAGTTTAAGAAGTCCAAATGAAATATAGACCATCCTTGCCTAACAATGTCCAGCGTTGGAAAGTTTCTGAAGATGATAATGAAATAAATAGGTTTCTTCAAGTCATTGATGAATTTTCTGAAATGAAAATTGACCAAGAGAATGAAGCCTTGGTAGAAAATCCAAAATCCCAGCTTAGAAATAAAATTGGCGAAAATAGCATTGTCCAACTGCCCAATAATCATATACCTAAGGGTTTAATTCCTCTAGAAAGATTGTTTGACTAGAATGATGTGCCTTACAAGGCTGCCCAAAAAGAAGACCAATCTACAGTCTGTAAGCATGATATAGGAGGTCGAGGTCAGCCAAGATGCATAAATATGTCCATGCATATATCTACTAACCAAAGTTCAGAATACTGCAATTTAATGAAGCAATTTGCTTATGTGTTTGCCTTGGAGTATAGTGATCTGAAAATGTATGATAAGAACATAATCCAACATAAAATACCTCTGGAGAAAGACACTATTCCTTTCAAATAGAAGCTAATACCAATAAATCCTATGCTTCTTCCTCTCATAGAAAAGGAAATCAGAAAGTTGCTAGCTGCCAAGATTATAGTCCCTATCAGATAGTCCAAATGGGTAGCCAACCTGGTTGTGGTGAGGAAGAAAAGTGGAGAAATCAGACTTTGTGTTGATTTCAGAAATTTAAACAAATGCTCCAAGAAAGACAACTATCCTCTGCCCAAGATGGAGCATTTGCTGCAAAAGGTCTCAGGAGTCAAAGTGATGTCTTTCTTGGATGGATTTTCAGGCTTTAATCAGATTGTTGTACATACAGATGACCAAGAGAAGACTGCATTCACCACTCCTTGGGGCACTTTTATGTATGCCAAGATGCCTTTTGGACTGATGTGTTATGCCCCTATACTACTAGTGTAACCCCTTATTGTTATTAGTACAACCCACATATTATATTGATATACCCATGTAGTGCCCATATTGTTACTATTGTGCCCCATAGAAGCCCGCAATTGTTATTATTGTGCCCTTACATTATTATTGTTATGTAGGCTCTGATTATGTTATGACCACTTAGACTCCTATATATAGAAAGGAGGTCTTTTCATTTGTATCATCCAAGAATTGTTCATTTATGTAATGTAAAGGAGGTTTCCCCCTCGAAGAGGCTGAATTCTAAGGCGCTGATCTATCTTTTCTATCTTTTCTTGAGCTGGTTTCATAACAGTTTTTCTTTTTTGACCTTGGAGTCTCCATCATAGATAGCAAGAAGCTTGTCCCACATTGCCTTGGTAGAATCACAAGTCATAAATTTTGTAAATTCTGAATCATTAATTCCACTTGTTATGGAATTTAGTGCTTTGGCATTTTCTATATAAACTTTCCATCCATATTGATCTATTGGTGGAGTAGCTGGAACTTTATACCCATCAGTAACTTATTTCCATACTTCAGGTCCTAGAGATAGTAAATAGAATGCCATCCTATGCTTCCAAAAGCAAAGTTTGTTCCATCAAATTGGGGATTTTTTTCCTAAATCCCGATTCTTCATTGTCACTTAAGAATCCTTCTTCCAGCTGTTAGGCTGATCATGAAGAAGCTAGCTCTGATACCAATTGTTGGAAATACTGAGAGGGTGGTCAATCAATATTTATTTTCCATTGTTATGTTTATCAGTTAAGATTCTTCACAATTATAATAAGAAAAATAAATAATAAGGATTTTATTATATCCAATGCTTCTTGGGATTCTGTATATATATATATATATATATATATATATATATAATATATATATATATATATATATATATATATATATATATATATATATATATATATATATATATATAATATATATATATATAATATATAATATATATATATATATATATATATATATATATGGATATGGTCATCAATGAAAACATTGACATCTAAACACATTTCTCAAGATTTGATCTTTGTGTGTCCCTTGATAAAATTCCCTTCCTTGACTTTGTCACCTTAGCTCTGATACCATGTTGAGAAATATAGGGCATCAAGTATTAGGTGATTTCTCTGAGAGATAGATGCTTGTGAATGCTTTTTAATTCTTAGATTAGATTCTTCTCTTTAGATTATTATTGTGTTCTTCTTTCATCAAATAATTACAAATGCATAAACAATAAAGAGACAAGAGACACAAAATGTATACTATTCACCAGGGCCAAAACCTCTCCACTTGAGAGGAAAACCTGCACAAATTCTTCTTCTTATAGAGACTCCAATTGAAGAATACCAAGACTAAGACCCTTGACCTATTCAACCTCTCCAAGACCAAGACACCAAGCTTCTTGTTTTGACCTCTATTTAGAGTCAAAGATAATCAACTGCTTTCTCCTTCTACTTCTATCTTGAGTTCCTTATAGATCTCAACTTCCTTGTCTTTGCTTCAGACCTGCAACTCCTCTACCCTAATTCAAAGGCCTTAGTACATGTATATGGCCTTCTTTTACACCTTGATTTCCTTCGCTTAGGGTAGAGACATTTCCTTGCTTAACTCAACTTCTCCTTCTTCTGCAATTCGATTACCTATATGACTGCAATATTTCGGTTCTTTTCCTATATTGTGAACAATCCTGCAATCTTTTAGGTGTGTAGTGGTATCAACCCTAGAACATACACAAAACAACCTTGTTGTACCTATTACAGTCTTGTTGTACCTCACACTTCAGGCTGTGATGACTGAAAATATGCCTCTGAAATGACGCAGAACAATCCTATTTATAATTGTTGCCCAAGGTAATTACCCGACCTGACATGTAGGTGAGCCGACGTGATTGTTGGGGGAGACAATTAATTCCACTTTGAAGCCGACTTGAGTTTAATTCTTGTGCTTGGTCTTGGAGGGTGACTTGACATATTCATTGACTCATATACAAATATAATATGCCTAAGAAGGGTCCTTCATACATGCCATGGACTCAAATTGAGGTTATGTCCAATTCTAAGGACTCACAATGGGAGTCATACTAAAAATAAAATTCCTTGCTCATGAAACCCATGAGACAAACATTACAATAATAATTTTATTTTTCTTCTTTACCTCAATTATATAAAATCAAAATTACATGTATTTATGAAGACCAAACCTAGTTACACTTTTTAACAGTACTCAACAATCTTATTTTGACATAAGAGTTAACTAAAACCATAACTGAAATCATAGTGTATGTTTTAGATGTATCGATAAAATTTAAACAATAAGACATGATTTGCATAATTACCTAAATAACTAAAGTACTACCTACAATATAGTGCATATTACCAAAGTATTATGGAATTTATGTAACAATTAATGGCAAAACAAATATTGGTATCTAAGATTGTGTTTTCTATTACCTGGTTGAAAGATTCAAGAATATTAACATTAATTTTTTTTTCACCACAAAATCATTTTTTTTTAATCTGCAAATTTAACTCGAGTGTTTGGAGGATTAGAGATTTAATTCCTATCTGACGTTTACACACTTACTGTTTCCAGTGCAAGAATCCAAAATATTTGTAATCGATTCAATTTCAATTATTTAAAAAAAACAAAAAGAAAAAATAATATCCAAATAAATGAAATTTAGACTTGTTTTAGCTTGGCATTAGAATTATCAAGCTAAACATATACACAATCAAAACCAAATTGACCCCTCTAAGTACCCAAAGTTCTTGAACAAATTGCCAACAAAACATGCACTCATGTTTTCACAATCCTTATATCATTAGATATATAAAAAAATTAATTATATCAATAACACACTTTTAATATTCTTTGTAGTAATATTTAAATTGATTATTAATACAAAAATATATTCATATGATTTTTATGCTTAATTTTCATTTTCTATATTGCCAATATTTTTAACCTATCTATATTCAAAGTCACCTTTTCCTAACTTCACACTGGAAAGCAAGGAATAATATAAACACGAGGAAGGGAGGAAGGGAGAAGGCCAAGTATTTAGATAAAGGGATTCTATGTACATTTGCGCATGTTGAAACTAGGTTTTGAGTTGTTTATGATAGGAGAACCTTTATAAAAAAAGAGTCATTTGGGGTGTATTGATAAGAGAAAGGCCTAGTTAATATGAGCTAAGGTATAGTATAATTAGGTTCACATTGTAATTGATATTGATATTGATTAAAGTATACGAGTACAAAATTAAGATATATAATTTTTATGTCTATTTATCTCCTTGCAGTATTATTTCTGCGACGCAGGGTATAACACATTCGAAAATGCGTTGAGGTTCAATTAACTTTGAGTTGACTACAAAATCAAATAATTAATTATAATGTTAACTTTATAAAACAAAAATTTATAACCGAATTATTTTAATTCTATTAAAGGTGATTGGTTGAGCGAGATAGAGTCTTATTATGCTAGGATGATTCCGCTGTCAGTTCATGCGAGTGGACGTGGATTGTTCACTTGCTCTTATTTTCTAATCATGCATTGCATACAACAATCATACCACTGTTAACTCATAGCCAGTCAGTACCATCGATACACGAAGGCAATTAAATTATTCGTGCATGCCTCCTCCCCAAACCGAGACTCAGTTTTTAAATATGTTAACAATTGGCCTGACTACTGCCCAGTGCGTACAATGTTTTCTTGGCAACAACAATAAATACCTCACGATCAAAATCAAAGATAAACATACCACTATGGGTGATAAATTCCTGACGTTCAAAATCAAAGATAAACATACCACTGTGGGTGATAACGGTACAAATCTAACAAAGAACGTTCTAGCTACAGATGAACGACAAATTCAACTACTCATACTCCTTTTGTAAAATTAGGCTCATGGTTGTTCTTAAAAGATGTTAATTAATAAACACGTATGCTAGCAGATTCTTAACCTTTTTGTTAGATAAATAATCGGTTGGATTTGAAATAGGGAAAAGAGGTTAATTAATAAGAAATCATTCCACTAGACTCATTAATGTTTTTTCTAAATAAATACCATTGGATTTCAAATAAAGTTCAAAATATCTTCAGATCCATCATTCCAATGTTGCTTATTTGAAATGTTTTCAGATCCAGCTGTTCATTACAACAATGGCAGTTAATAAAGCATGATAATAATTGTGACAAGTTTAATGCAAATATTTACATCGACAACAATTGTAAATAAATAGGTATAGATTGAGTGAATATTAATTGTCTTCTTTAATGGGTAAAATGCCATTTGAAAAGGGTGGCGAGGAGTACATTGCAACGAGATTTTCATAATAGGTTTTTTAAGTGAGATATTTCAAACAATTAAAATTTTATTTTGGAGAATAATATTTTAATTGATAATTTGGAACTAATCTAAGAATTAATTTTATTTTGTTGAATTGTTGTATAAATTAAAAAAGCTAAATCACTTGAACTGTGCATTAAATTAAATTAGGAGGTAAAGAAATATTTTTAATCATTAGCATTAGCAAACCTCTAACCGAATTTCTGATTTTGGATTTAAACCAATTGGTTAAAAAATTATCATCATTAATTCTAGGCTAGGGCATCGTGTACAACAAGTTCTCCAAAACAATCATAGGTACATGTCTTTGATCTCGATTACAATTATATACATATTTTTATTGAAAACACTTTCAATTTTAAATTTCATATTCGGGCACATCAATTTTTAAATAAAGTTTGATTTTACTTAATAAAATAATATTGTATCTTTAACACCATTATCCATCTAGCCTAGAAACTTATAGTTATGATTAAGTAATAATACATGCATGCATTTTTGAGAGTTTACTATTGCTTGCAATAAAGAAAAGTAGTAGAAATCATTGTAGTTTTTTCTTGTGACGTAGTTCAATGGACAAGAAGGTGGATATTTACTAGATGACATTTGATGTTGAAAATTATTTCTCTTCCATCTATTATGTTATTTTTCTTAGCTTTCATATTTTTGTTCCCTTTTACCAAAAAATAGCAAAAAAAAACAAAGAAAATTAAAATATATACATGACCATGCCCATGGCTTCTTCTGTTGGCTAATAAAAAAATGTTTTAGAGGTATATTTTTGATACAATATATTTTATAAATTATCTATCTCACATTGATGTTTCATGATATTATCCCATGGCTCAAACTGTTTTTTCTATCAATTTGAGACCTAGGTACAAATCAATGTCCAACAAGAGGTTTATTGTAATCTAGGTGCTAGCATTTTCAATCCCCTTGATGGGAGATGTTTCACTCGTACTATGCCCAACCATAAATGGTGTCTATGGATTTAATTAATATAACTAACATGATCAATGTCCATCCTAAAACTCATCTTTAACAAACAATCAATATTATAGACCATGGACCGCCATACCAAAGTCACCACATAAAAAGTTAATTGATAGTCATTATATCTAATAATATCATTCTAATAGATAGGTGCAATAACTTATCCATTCTAATGTTAGATGATCCAAAAATCATTTTTTATCATAGGTTATAAAATTGAAATAAAATAATTATTAATTTAAGAAATTGAATTAATAATTATTATTCTAGAATGATTAATTAATTAATGGAGACAATTTAGAAAATTAGGTTATATTGTTGTAACAAGATATGGCTCTCCAAATGTGTTGTATCTTAGGCTCTATTTTAGGAGATTAGTTAGCTAGTTGGTTTGAATAGCATTTAATGTAAATGGACACTTGTTATTTAATAAGTGATCCATAATTAGAGGTAGTTAGGACATGAAGCTTATAAATAGCTCATTGCAAGAGTGTTTGGTTGTTCGGGTGTAAGCTCTTGCAAATCAATTATGTAATTATTTTTTTCTGATTAATAAAATTATGTATCTGAGGACACTTCTGCCATTATTGTGGTATCAGAGCTATGATAATGCTGTAGTTGATTTGAAAAGGAGATTCCAGCAGTTGATTTGAGGAGGAGATTCCAGCTCTATCAGATCCTGGAAAAACTCAACTCCGTTGAAGCGCTCAGCAATTGGTATGAAATTTGTCAAAATTTTGTTCAAAAGAGAAAATTTTTATTGATTTTAGATTTTTCAAATCTGAAAATCAATTTTTTTTGAGGCTATTGAAAACCATTTCAAATTTGTACGTTGAATATAGAAGTGCGCAGAGTTATGTTGAAATTATGTCGGAATTCAATTGAAATTTGATATGTTTCGAATAGCATTAAACAATACAGTAAATGTGTGATTCCGACATGTCAGATTCGAAAGTCGAACTCATGAAGCCATATACATGTTGGTGGAAACTAATTAATCTGTTGTTAATGGTGTAGTTTTTAAAAACGCTGTTGTTAAAATTCACATAGCACTGATATAAGATCTCAAAGACACAGGTTATTGAATGTCGATTGTGGGATGCGTAATCGTTGTTTGTTTAGTGTGTTGTAGCAAGTGATTGGATAGCTTCTGCTAAAAAAAAAACAGGTCCACCTGTGTTGGAGTGGCGGCCTGCGTGTGGTACAATTCCTGGCTATTCTGGATACTGTGCTTTGTTCAATTCCGTGGCCCACGAAGAGCACAGCTGTAGAAGGTAGAGAGATCACTATCTACTCTGGCGTTGCTGCATTTTCAAATGCAATGTCCCGTGCTAAAAAACCATCCCCATTTACAACTGTAAATGCAATTGTGAAACCAAGTCGATCAGAAATTGCCAACAGTCTAAAAGAAGCGTTTGCCCTGCGTCGACATTTTTTTTGAAAGCTCAGTCTCGGTACCTAAGGAAACTCATATTTTTGTCAATTCAACGATAGGAAAAGCGACGATACTGATGGCCAGAAAAATAGTTGTGTGCGTACTAAGAAAACATTGAGTGCCATGAGAACATAACCCGACAACAAGATAAGCTCAGAGGAGGATCGATTGCCAGAAAACTTCGACAGAGGGCTTGACATTCCAAGGAAAAGTTTCAATAATGAACGAATTCAACGCAGTTGTGGGTATTCATGTGTAACATTTTCAAACCATTGGCTTGCGAGAATAATTTTTCCAACAGCTATTCGTGTTGTGGAAAATACTAGTTATAATACAGCAACACAACGATACTCATGGTAAACGGGGTCCAAAATTGTAGGCCATTATAATAATTTGGTCAGAGAAAAGTGTTGAAAGCGTTTGCCCTGCTGTAGAAGCCTGCCAATGTAAAGATAAAGTGAAGCCTGCCACCTGCCAGCTTGATCATAAAGTTTTTTTTTGTGTGGGGTAATTTGATGCATATTGTATTTTAAAGAGGTCTGATCACTTTGTAATTTTGGGAATTTACTGTGATGGAGCAATAAGGTGATTGTAATGTTTTGGAGCAATAATGTGTGTTTTTTTTTTTTTGTAATTTTTTGAAGGAGATAAATGTAACTCAAAGTAATTTTACTTTGAGGGGGCCTAATTTTTTTACCAGATTGTGCAAAAGCACCATTGTAAAAAGTCAAATTTTGAAAGTTGCCTTGTAAAAATTTGAGAAATTGACTAGAGCCAAGTGCAAAGCTTAGTCAATTGTCTCCTGTTTTGACAACTATATGAGGGTCAAGGCCAAGCCCCGATAGATCGTGTTTTTTGCGTGGTGTGTTGTGTTGACTATCTTGTCATTTCTGTTCTGATTCTTGGTGCGACCTACAACGCTACAATGTCTAAGTTGATTAATTTGTTTTCTGATTCCGACAAACTTGAAGGCACAAAATCTTATAAAACATGGCATCGACTCATCAAAAGCACTCTCATTTACAATGAATTATGGCAGAGTATATGTGATGGAGATGTTAAGCCGAATAAACCCACAAATGCAGATGCACTGGAAAAATGGGAAATCAAGAATGCTAAAGCCTTAGCTCTTATTAAATCGTCTGTGAATGATGAAATGTATGTCCATATAGAAAATGCTACAGATGCATGGTCTGCCTTGAAAATTTTTAAAGACCTCTTTGATACTCAGCCTGAATCAAAGAAGGTCGATCTACAATTAAAATTGTTGCAACAAAAATTAACTGAAGGCGGTGATGTTCTTGAATATCTCTCAAGACTTAAGAATATCAAGCAAGAAATTATTAATGCTGGTTTTCCCGCAATTGATGATATCTTTATGGTCACAATTGTAATTGCTGGGCTTCCTTCTTCCTATACGCATTTTTTAGAGACTTTACAAGTAACTGGGAAATTAGAAAAACTAAAGTTTGATGAACTTCATGAAATGTTAAGTCAACATGATAAAACTTTTGGGAAGAAGAAGAAATTTGGTGAAGATGTTTTTCTCACAGAGGCCAGCACTAGTAAGTCGTCAGCAGATAGTTCTCGAGGAAGAGGCAAAGGGAATCAGAATCAAGCAGCACATAATCGAGGTCGAAGCCAAAGCAGAGGCAACAATTTTAACAGAGGAGGAAGAAATAATTTTCAAGGTAGAGGAAACAACCAAGGAAGAGGCAATTTTCAAGGACAAGGATATAATAATCAAGGTAGAGGACAATCTCAAAATAGAGGTCAAAGCAAAGGCAGAGGACAATCTTCAGGAAGAGGAAGAGACTTAAGTCAAATTGTGTGTCGAAGATGTAACAAAGTTGGCCATTATGCTGAAGATTGTCGAACATCACTTAATAAAATTCCCAAGTTTCAGCAGCATTCAGCACAATTTGCAAATGATCAAGATGAAGATAACTCAGAATATGTTTTTACTTCCTCACCGCATCACAAATTTCATCCCATCTTAGAAGTGACTATGAAGATGCCTGGATCTTGGATTCAGGGCAACTCAGCACATGACTTGTCGACGTGATTTTTTCTGGAATTTTCAAGATTGCCAACTTAATTCCATTTTTCTTGATGATGATACCAAACATACTCCTTATGGAAAAGGAGTAGTAAAAGTTTTTCTCCCTGACATTGGAGAAAAAATGATTTCCAATGTATGGTATGTACCCAGTTTCAAGAAAAATTTGCTCTCATTAGTCACGATTCGACAAGCAGGACATCAGGTAATTATGGAAGATGGTTTAGTGAAGATTAATTCAGTGAAACAAAACTTGAAAACAATTATGACAGGTTATGAAGATGGAAAACTGTTACGGATGAAAGGGACAGTTATTCCAAGGCATTCTGATTTTGCAAGGGCAGTGACTACAGGTATTTCACCTATCAGACTATGGCATGTAAGATATGGACATTTGAATTTTGAGAGTCTTTCTCAATTGCAGAAACAAGGAATGGTTAAGGGACTTCCCACATTCAAAAGGGAAAATGCAAAATGTGAAGCTTGCATTTATGGCAAACAACATCGAGAAAGTTTTCCAACAAGTTCATGGCGTGCAAACAGGCGGCTACAACTAGTTCACAGTGATGTTTGTGGTCCACTACAAACTTCATTTAGTGGTTGCAAATATTTCTTACTATTCATTGATGATTTCAGCAGAATGACTTGGGTTTACTTCTTGAAGAACAAGTCAGAAGCATTTGATAAGTTTAAACTTTTTCGCCAACTTGTTGAAAATTAAGTAAAAGAAAAGATAGGTACTCTCAGGACAGATAATGGGGGAGAATTCACTTCGAATGAATTCAAAAATTATTGCAGTGAAAATGGTATAAGACGACATCTTAGTAATGTTTACACTCCACAGCAAAATGGAGTAGTCGAAAGAATGAATCACACTTTGTTAGGCATGGCGAGATCCATGTTAACTTTCAAAAGGTTAAGTCCAACATATTGGGCGAAAGCAATACATACAACTGTCTACTTAAGAAACAGATCTCCAACTTCTTCTTTAGACGGAATCACACCTTATGAAGCTTGGTTTGGTTTCAAACCTCGAGTTAAACATCTTAGAGTTTTTGGGTCAGTGTGTTATGCCTTAGTTCCGAAAGAAAAATGAACTAAGCTTGACTCAAGAAGTTTAAAATGCACAATGATTGGCTATTCTGATGAGAAGAAAAGGTATCGTCTTTTGACCAATGGAAAATTCATTGTGAGCAGGGATGTCATTTTTGATGAAACAGAGAGTAAGAGTGCTGAAGAAATTAAAAATCTTCTTCACAAGTTATAAACTAAGGGAAGTAAAAGAAATGATAAAAATCAAAGTCAACGAACTTCACCAAATTGGTATGAACTTGATTTTCCTTCCTCTGAAGATGAGTCATCTACATCAACACCATCATCTGGGTCTTCGAGCAGTTCATCCGCCTCTCCAAGCAGCAGCAGTTCTTCTGACAGTGATTCTCCACATTCTTCACCTGAACGACGCACATCAGTTTATATTAATCCTCTTTACAATGATGGGGACTTTACAGAAGCACAAACAAGTGAGCATCAACTTCCGAAATGGGCAGTTCAACTTTTGAAAGATGTAAAGCCTGATGAACAGAATAAAACTGGCACCAGAAGAGCACATAGAAGTGAAGGCAATTTTGCCTTGATAGCAAATGATTTTACTAAACCTTCCACATACAAAGAGGCAATAAAACATAAAGAGTGGCAACAGGCTATGGTTGAAGAATATCAAGCAGTAATTGATAACAAAACTTGGAAACTTGTTGATTGTCCAGGAAATGTTAAACCCATAGGATGCAAATGGGTTTACAAAATTAAGTATAATCAAAAGGGAGAACTTGACAAGTATAAAGCTCGACTTGTCGCAAAAGGTTTTGCGCAGCAGGAAGGCATTGATTATGAAGAAACTTTTGCTCCAACAACAAAATGGAACACCATCCGATTAACACTTGCATTGGCCGCTCAAAAAGGATGGAAAGTTCATCAAATGGATGTGAAAAGTGCTTTTCTCAACGGGGATTTACAGGAGGAAGTGTATATGACCCAACCACCAGGTTTTGAAGTTGAAGGACAAGAACATAAGTCTGCAAATTGATCAAGGCATTATATGGATTAAAACAAGCTCCCCGAGCTTGGTATGCAAAGATGGATGAATACCTTAAGAAAGTTGGTTTTCAATGAAGTGAATCTGATGATACTTTGTATGTGCAACAACAGGGAAAATATCTGGTAATTCTTGTTATGTATGTAGATGATTTGATCATTACTGGCAACCATGATGATCGTATTGCACAGGTGAAAAAGGAGTTACATGCAGGTTTTAAGATGACAGATTTGGGATTACTTCACTACTATCTTGGAGTTGAAGTCTTCCAACGTCCACATCATATTTTCATTTCTTAGAGTAAGTATGCAACAAAGGTTCTTCAACGATTTGGCATGCAGGATTGCAAGCCCGTTCTCACCCCCATGGAGCAAAACTTGAAACTTTCAAAATTTGAAGGGGGGAAAAGGTGGACAGTACTACTTACAGATAGTTGATTGGCAGCTTGATTTATTTGACAAATACTCACCCTGATCTATCTTATGCAGTCAATATTCTTTCATGTCTATGCAGGAACCACGAGACAGCACTGGAATGCAACCAAGAGAGTTCTTCGATATATCCAAGGAACAAAAGATTTTGGTCTTCTTTACACAAAGACTAAAAACTTTGTACTTGGAAGATATTCCAATGCCAACTTTGCTGGAAGTATTGATGATCGAGCATCAACATCAAGTTATTTAATGAACATGGGGTCAGCAGCAGTATCTTGGAGTTGTAAAAAAACAAGCTACATGTTAGGTAAACTTGACTCAGGATAGAGTCAAAGTTGACCAGGTTAAACAGTGATGGTTTTGGGGCACATGGTATTGTGCACCCATAGTATTCTGCTTGTGGTATTATATGTAATGGAGTTTATAAAAGGCTGGAAGGACTTCATTGTAATGCAAGACCTGGAGGTGAGCAGTGAAGGCTCACTTGGTCGGATTGGCCAGGGT
>APFE031270263.1:9660-23873 GCA_000404065.3 Pinus taeda | reverse complement strand
AAAACAAAACACGCACGGGGATAGTATGTAAAAAAGGTAATTTGCATATGTAAAAAAAAAAGGGGAGAGACAGGGTCTGCAGCACCAGTATGTGTAAAACGCACACGGGGAGAGTGATCTGAATTCGCAGCAGCGAATGTAAAAATACACAGAGTAATTTTGTATTGCAGGGAAGGAACGCACAGGAGTGCAAGAGTATTTCTGGGTCTGTAATGAAAATGGATTTTTATGCAGCAGCAGTGAAAAGATTTTCTTTGTCTTTGTAATGTAAAAAGTAAAGTTTGCACAGCAGTGCAGGAGGAGAAAGTAAATGAAGAAAACCAGTGGGTTGTTTAGTTTCAAATCCATGAGTTGTTTCACACAGGTGAAAAGGTAAATCTGTAACTCTCTGTAATTTTGTTTTCACACAGCAGTGAATGTAAATGAAATATTTACACACAGTGGTGTAAAATTTCATAGGAGGCAGAGTAACTTATGTGAAAATGTTTTGGTGAATCCCTCTGAGGGAAAAGAGGATGAATATGTAAGTGTTTTTGCTTAATGAATATAAATCCTTTTTGTGGTGGTGAAATACTCTGTCCTGTGTAATTATTTTTAAAAGACTTTTCTGTGAAAAAGATCTTGGAGCAAAGGAAACAGAGCATAAGCTCTGTGTTTTATATTGTATGGTTTTGGTATTTTCCCATCACAAACAAAAGCAAAAATACCCAACAGAGATAAGGAACTCTTACAATTGGAGTTGGTTGATATGTCAAAGCCATCGTAGCTGGTATTCTTGTGAACCATTTCGCAAGCCATACTTCATATTTAATTGTTTATCAATCTAATTGACATGTTCACAAGCGTCGCATTGTTTATATGGCGTTTTATCTTCATACACGCTCTCGATCATTGAGCTATCTTTATCCTTTTCTGATTTTCGTTAGCTGGCACATTGACACTGGCTGCGTCTTCCCTCCACGACTCAAATAAATTTCCCTAATTCGTAAAGTAACCTAGCGTATACAAGCGGCAAACCATCCATGCGTACATTGTCGGACCATATTGTTTGCCTTCCATCGCATCATTACAATTATATATATTTATATTTATTATAGCAGGTTTTGAATTTGGATGAGAAAATTTTAAAAATTTTAAGTATTTGAATCATATTTTTGATAAAGAAAATGAATTTAGCATCATTAAAAATTTCAAATATCTAAAATTTAGAAGTTTCACAGCTATAATTGGAATTTACAAAAGAATCTACTAAATTTGATCAAAATCTGGCCCAAATTTATACTATCAAGCCCCAAAAGGTGCAAAAAGACACTGATAGAAATGTTGATTGAAATAATTGTATTTTGGTTTAAAATAATAAATGTTATAATAATTCAATCATTCAAACTAAACCTAATCAATAAATTGTCCAAAATAAAATAAATCTTTAATCAAAATTATACAAATTATTATTCTTCGTTTCTCTCAATTATTTATATAATAAAATCCAATCAATCATTTAAAATAAATCAAATCAATAAATTTCCCAAATTAAATCCCAACTAATCAAAATTATTTGGGAATATATATGTATAACCCAATAAAAAATTATATTTATATGTTACAAAAGAAATAAGTAAAAAATTCTAATTGATTTAAATATATCTTAAAAATTACTATTTATGATTAACTGTTGGAAATTTTAACATAATAGGAACACTTTTTTTTCACCTAAAATTAAATTATTTTTAATAATGAATCAAACGTTGGAAATATCAACATGATAAAATTTTAGCACAGGGAAAAAAAAACTTGCGAAACAATGGAAGATTTTATTTATACTTTATAATATTTACAATTCAAATAATATATCAATTAATTTTTTTTAATATTTATAATAATAAAAGAAAAGAAAATATAATATAATCATTTATATATTTTTAAATTTAGATAATTTTTTTAATACTTATAAATAAGAATCTAATGTTAAATAAAATAATAAAATAATAAAAGGAAATTCTACTTTTCTTAAACATCTATCTTTAAAAAAAAGCAATAACACAACCAAATCAAATGGAAAACATAGAATTAATTAGCCCACCATGCTTTATGCATAAGATGTGGCACACAAGCAATGTGGAAGATGTTAGTTGACGATATTGAGAAGCTTAAAGTCTAACATCTCATCATCATCAATAAAACATGAACTCAAATATTTGCATTTCATTGTATGAAATTAAAATCTTTAATTTTAAAATGAAAATAATAGGTTGAACCATCCATTTAAAAAAAAAGAATAAATGTTAGAATATTTTATAATATATTTTTTATATATTATTATTTGTTAGTATTATATATAATAGTGTGTTTTTCAAATTATTTATATATATTTATATTTTTTAAGAAATTTAATTTTTTATATTGAATTATATGATAATTATTTTTTTAATTATATATTAATCTATAATTTTATTTTAAATGTGTTTTTTTTCATCCAATATAATAAATATAAAATTATAATTTTTAATTGAAATTAATCCATTATAATTATAAGTTATAAAAATGTTTTTTCATTCAAATATAATAAATATAAAATTGTAAAATTTAATTCAAATCAATCCATTATAATTATAAGCTATAAAAATGTTTTTTTCATCGAATACAATAAATATAAAATTGTAAATTTTAATTGAAATTAATCCATTATATTATATTAATTGTTTAGGTACTGACAGATGTAACCAGTACAACAAGGACAGATGTAACCAACACAACAGAAAAGGTAGACCGACCTAACTAATTATTACTTGCAATTGCCCTTGCCCCAAAAAGTGCAAAACATACTGATAGGTTGTTCTTTATATTGGATAAGGAATGTATTTGTACATTCGTTTTGTTTTTTAAATTGGAAAAATTGTAGAGGTTTTTTAAATTGGACATGTTTTTTATATTCGACAAGGAACACATTTGTACATTGGTTTTGTATTTTAAATTGGAAAAATTGTAGAGGTTTTTTAAATTCGATAAGGAACACATTTGTACATTGGTTTTGGTTTCCAAGTGTGAGCTGGTTTTGGTTTCCAAGTGTGAGCGCTGAGAGCTTAACGGATGTTTTTTAAATTAGAAAAATTGTAAACATTTTTTAAGTTGGACAAGGAACGCATTTGTACATTGGTTTCCAGATGTGAGAGCTTAATGGATATTTTGAAGCACACATCTTTGAAGCACACATTGTTCATCGTATCATTCATCGTTGTTGACTGAGCACCTTGAACAACATAATACCTTCAAGCAGACAACAACATAATACCTTTGTTGTTAATTGATCACCTCGAACAACATAATACCTTCCAAGAGAATAGTATTTCTATGGGGAAAATTAATTTTCGACTCTTGCCAAATGGTCTTAGAGACCTATAGAAGCCGAGTGGTTTTAGAGACATACTACAATACTATGGTCTATTCTTTGTTAATCCTCGAAATGTACTTATAATGGCCGAATAAAAATATGATATGTAAATTATCCCATAACGAATATAATATGTAAATTAGCTCACACTGAATGCACTGCATTCTTTTCATACATTCCAAAAAGTCAAAAACACAGATTGTTGCATTGAACCCACTACATTCTTTCCATAGATTCCAAAAAACTAAAAACTGAAGTTGTTGCATTCTTTTGAATGGAAATTCAGAAACATAAAATTAGACAATTAAATGGCCAAAATTGCAACAACAAATTCAACAAAATATGATTATACCAAAAATGAGTATTGACATAAAGAAGAGCTCAAAATAGTTCCTTTCCAGAGAAAAGCTCAAGTGAATTCCTTTCCGCCAAGTACACCACAACACTAATAGGTATGAAATTGTTGGCATTATCTTGATGCCAGATTTCTCATCCTTTAATGCCAGATTTCTCATCCTTTAATAGGTGATTTATTGGTATGAATGTTCAACTATTACATTAGTCCTAACAGATAAAATAAATCGATAATATTTGTTTTCTGCAGAAGCAATTTCATCCTACACTATTTGCGCTTTCCACATCCACAAATTTCATCCCACCAGCTACAGTGTTTTATATTGCTCAAAACCAAAATCCAAGAAAAAAAACACCCATTTAAAGTTCGTCATTGGAATCATCATCATCAGTGTCTCCTTGAGAGGAGGATCCCCTTGATTGTTGACAAATTTCATCCCACCAGCTACAGTGTTTTATATTGCTCAAAACCAAAATCCAAGAAGAAAAACACCCATTTAAAGTTCGTCATTGGAATCATCATCATCAGTGTCTCCTTGAGAGGAGGATCCCCTTGATTGTTGATAAAATTTGGTCACAAGAGGGTTGCAAACATACTCCACTTCCTTGAGCTTCTCGTAATCTTCCTTCTCGGCTGACTGGTTCTGGTCCAGCCATTTGAGGGCCTCGTTCAATGCTGCATCTATTTTCTCCTTATCATTGGAGTTGATTTTGTCAGCAAGCTTGTCCTTATCATTAATTGTGTTTTTCATATTATAAAAATATGTTTACAAACCGCTACGGGCATCAATATGTTCCTTGACCTTTTTGTCCTCCTCTATGAACTCTTCGGCCTCTCTCACCATTCTTTCAATTTCCTCTTGGCTCAGTCTTCCTTTGTCATTTGTGATGGTGATTTTCTTAGATTTTTCGGTGCCTTTTCCTCTGCTCTAACATTCAAGATACCATTGGCATCCACTTCAAATGTAACTTCAATTTGAGGAACTCCCCTGCCAACATATTATAAGTTTGATTCTCTGGTCCACCAGACTCGACTCACCAAAAACAAAAACATGAACAAAGGGATAGAAACAAACCTTGGAGGTGGAGGAATTCTAGAGAGCTCAAATCTCCCAAGTTCTCTACAGTCTTTTGTTAAACTTCGTTCACCTTCGAAGACCTGCAAACGAAAATGACTGAGTCAATCATCCTCCCTAAGCCCATGATATTGTAAAAATTGAAATAACCCATCAGGCAGTTTTTAGAAGAACAATATAAAATATTTTAGACCAACTTGAATTGACACTCTTGTCTGTTGGTCTTGATAGGCTATAAACAGCTGAGACTTCTTTGTAGGAATAACAGTGTTCCTCGGAATTAGCTTTGTCATCACTCCACCAACAGTGTCAACACCCAAGGTTAGAGGAGCCACATCCAGTAAAAGTATTTCTGCATATAAATAAGGGCAACAAGATTTCAAATCGTTGGATAAAAAACCAAAAATTCGTTCAGATCTAAACAACATAAAACGCAGAAATTGTGGACCTACATTACCTTTAGTTTCTTCCCCACCTTCTCCACTAAGAATGCTACCTTGCACTGCTGCACCAAATGCAATGGCCTCATCAGGGTTTACACCCTTGTTTGGCTCTTTGCCATCAAAGAAATCCTTGAGCAGTTGCTAAACTTTAGGAATACGGGTACTTCCACCAAAAGGAACAATCTCATCAATCCGATGCTTCTCTAGACCAGCATCATCCATGGCCTTTTGAACAAGACCCATGGTTTTACTAAAAAGGTCATTGCTCATCTCCTCAAAACAAGCCCTTGTAAGAGGCGCAAAAAATTCTATGCCGTCGAAGAGAGACTCGATCTCTACTCGACCTGGTGTTGGCTACTCAAGGCTCTTCTAGCACGCTCAGCTTCCCTTCTCAGTTTGCCCAACGCTCTATTATCTTACTAATATCCTTTCCATGTTTTTTCTTAATCAATTTGATGAAATATTTCATTATGCTTTGGTCAAAGCCCTCACCTGCATATTAGTGTACATCCCAGTAAATTCAAAGCTCAAAATCCAACCAAAAAAGTCAATGATAACCACCGTCGTAATGTAAAACTGCCAGACAGATTACCTCCAAGATAGGTATCACCTTTTGTAGCCAAAACCTCAAAAACTCCATTTTCAATAGTCAGAATGCTACCTTCAAATTCTATTTCAAATGGGTGAGTAAAAACCCATAAAACTTAAAATAAAGGATTTCGTCACCATATTAGCATCCTTTAGCATAAAACATCATCCCATGTGGGTGAGTGAAAACCCATAAAACTTAAAACAGAGGATTTCATCACCATAATTAAGGTCCATGCACACCGTAGCCTTTATGGCAATAGACTACTAAAAGTCCAAAAGGGTTTTGTATTAAGGCCGCTACTATGACCCAATACAAGGGGAATACATCCATAGTTGTTGAGAAGCAGAGCATCCATTGAAAAGACCCAAGTCAAATTATTCATATCATATTCCTGCACTAGATCATCGACGACAACATAGTATGCTCAAGAACAAAGCACCCTTGGATATAGATTTATATATATATGCACTGTAGCTGATACAGCCACCAAGGATTCTCCCTGCAATAATAGTAAAACAAGAAAGAAAGCAATGGATTTAAGAAGGTATCAAATCTTATCGATTTAAGGGGCTTTCACGACGGGATTGGCCTTGAGAATGATGAGGTGGCTAGTGGTCTCGTAGTCAAAAGAGCAGTCATGCATATCAAGGTACCTGTGTTGAGCGCAGAAAAGATCACCATAGCGACACTTAAAGCCGTTAGATGGTGCCGGTCTTTTGCACTCAAAACAACTTTTCTTGCTTTTCCTCAGCTGCTCGTTGTCCTGTTTATGTTTCTCCACCTCTTGTTCTGCCAAGCTGGATGGGGTAGTGCCAATGGCTGTCTCCACTGCTACTACTGCTTCCACCATCTGGGTGTCGCTACTTGAGGGCACCAACGCTGCGGGAAGTCGAATATATGGGTATTTCACCACCTTGCTTAGCTCTTACATTCAAGTCCTTTGAGATCTTCCCTGGGTGACTGTAAAATTCCTTCATGAGGGCTGCTTCAAGATCTTGGCTGCTCACATCCAATACCTAGAAACTCCAAGCCCCAATCTCATCAAACGTTGGCCACAAATTTACTTGTTATCTCCAGAAAAACCCAATTAAGTTGGCCACAGATTTCCCTGTTATCTCGAGAAAAGCCCAGTTCAATTTGGTCATTATCAATGCGTATAGGAGTAGGAGGATGACCAATATGGAGGCCGTGTAATAGGAAAACTCCATTATGAAAAACTAGAGGAAAGTTACCATGAGGCACTTCCAAAGCCTCAGACCTCAGAACGATTCTCATAACTCCCGCGTAGGAAATTTCCTTTCCTGTGTAGATGGAATCCATAGTATACACCATAGTCGCCGTGGACAACAATGAGAAGGGAAAAACGAAAACTGTGTAGGCCTCTAGAATTACAAGCAGATACATCCATGCCAATGCCAATTCACTCATAATCCTCCCCGGTGACAAAAGTTGCAAGAGAATCTTTCCTTTGGGTATCTCGTTTTGCAAAGACGGTCCTAAACCCAGAAGCTAGCGTAGGCCTATAGAATTGTAAACAGATGCGTCTCTGCCAATGCCAATTCACTCATAATCCTCCCCGGTGACAAAAATTGCAAGAGAATCTTTCCTTTGGGTGTCTCGTTTTGCAAAGATGGCCCTGAACCCAGAAGCTAGTGCACAAAGAATTTTTCCCATTAAAACCAATGAGAAAAAATCAGTTACATTGCCTTACTTTCATTATCATTGTAACTAATTCATTGTTATTGCAGTTGGCGACTATTAAAACTCGGGCAGTGCGTGGATATGTGTAGCAAAAAAAATGACGTGTCTAAAGTTTAACCATACAAGTGTTTTACAAAGTGTGTGCCAGTTGTTAAAAGGAAAACAAAAGTCTAGATGATTGAACTGATTCAAAGAAAGGCCTATAGGCCTAATTATTTTCCAATGCTGCACGGGTACCGGTCATCAGAGAGCAAGTACCCCAAGCTTCGGAGCTCCTGGGAGCTTAGGAGTTGGTATGAAATGTTTCAAAAAAAGCAAAAACTTCTGTTAGAGCTTTGGAGCTTTATGGGAGCTTTTATCAGTAAATTGAGCAGTTTCCGGAGCTGGTTTCAAGTAGGAGCTTATATCGGGAGCCTGTAGAAGCTTATATTAGGAGTTGCAGGCCAATAGATGCTCTCGATGAATCAAAGCTCCTACACGCTCCCGATCCATGCGTACCTGAAAAGGCCGGGGAAAAATAGGCGTAATTTTTGGGTGCAAACATATTTCCAATTGGTGGCAAAAATGGAATTGGCGGAAAAAGTGACTGGTTTTTCTATATAATTGTCCATCACTATCTCTCAATTCATCAGCGATGCCCTATTAGTCTATTCAACTTTGTTTGCAGGTTGTTTTATTCACTAGTTAGGAGTTCCGAGTAAGCCATTGAAAACTCGGTTGGCCACTCACTGCTTTCCGCCTGCATGTAAGTGTTCTTGAGTCTTTACATTTTGATATGCATGGAATATTGTTATATTAATTGCTGACATATATCATATTATTATATTACATAATTAATTAAAACTATATTATTGTTTCTCAATTAAAAATTGATTATTGATTTTCAAGAGTAGAGGGACACCCAATATATATATTTCTCAATTTCATGAATATTTTGCTAATACTAACACCGTGAAGTTCACGTGAAGATATTCTTAACACTTATACAGGTTCCGAGTACGTTTCCATATATTTTTGTATTTCATGAATATTATATTAATACTAACACTGTGAAGTTCAAGTGAAGGAATTCTTCACACTTGATCATGAGTATTCTGCTAATACTAACATCGTGAAATTCACGTGAAGAAATTCTTAACACTTGAATAGAGATTCCCTGATATGTTTTTATATATTTTTGTATTTCATGAATATTTCGCTAATACTAACTCCGTGAAGAAATTTTTAAAACTTAAATACATGTTCCCTCTATATGTTTCCATATATTTAATGGCTTTTTAAGAAATTTTATTTAGAATTATATAATACATAATTTATATTTAGAATTCTAGAATATCCACTCGAATACGGGTTCCTCGATATGTTTATGTATATTAATAGCTTTTTAGAAATTTTATTTAAAATTTAATAATCATATCCACAATATCTGGATGATTTAAAAAATTAAATTAAAAAATTTATTTAAAAAATAATAATTTTTTTTTTTACATTGCTTAACTTTGTATTTTTTCACCATTTTTAATCTATTCTGATTCTGCTTAAGCAGTAATACTAAGATTTTGGAATATGATAATATCCCTTCAGAGCTATTTAGATTTACATGAAAGATTGCTATTTAAATCGGTGTTTATTTAAATCTAAATATTTTAGAGACTTTTCTGACGGAATGAGAATAGCAATAAATTATTATATTCCGATTTTTTGAGAGTGAGATAAATTATTATATTTCAGTAACTTTCCCAAATAAATGAGAAAAAAATTGAAGTGTCCTGAAATTCATAAATTAAAATTATCGTAAACGACACGGCATCCAGCACATGACATTATAAATTATTCTCATTCTCTGTTAGATAAAGAGACTTAAATTCTTCGATTCCTTTGACCTTATAGGAAACTATAATATCCCTGAGTTTTTGGGTAATTTTTAACACGTTAATTATTGGAGTTAATTATTAGTTAATAAGCTATCAGTTTCACTGCACGTCCATGTTGTTTTTTTACTTCAAGAAAGTTGAAGAGATATTCATAAATATAAAAACGGAAAAGCAATTTATTTAATGTTCTATTATAATTTATATCTCAAATTGTTTTTCATTTTATAATCAAGTGATTTTCTGTTTTCATTATAAACATTGATAATTACTAAATATCTCAAATAGATTTTATTTTATAATCAAGTGGTTTTATAATCAAGTGATTTTCTGTTTTCATTATAAACGTTGATAATTACTAAATATCTCAAATAGTTTTTATTTTATTTTATAATCAAGTGGTAAATCATGCTGCTTGCTAATAACAATAGTGGCATTTGAAGGAGAAAACCATTTCAAATGAATATTGTATAGTTTATTGAGATGCTCTTGTGAATAATATAGTTTATTGAGTTGCTTCGTCCTTGTTACATTAGATCCCATTATAAAAGATAACGATGACACTATAAAAGATAAGGGAGAAAATGAAAATTACTCCCATATAGTTCCTGAAACTTCAAACTAAAAAAGGTTATTGGAAAAATGTTCAATTTAGAAGCACTTATTTTAAAGAAAGATTCCAAATAGGGTGGTATATAATAATTAAATTGCACGGTGTAAAACAGTACAATTTTCATTATCTCTAAGAATCTACGAATTTAAAATTTGCACCTATGGATTACTAATTAAATGTTTTGTAATCACATAAACCTTTTCATAGATTATAAGTTGCAAAATACAGGAAAATTTTCCGCATTCTCTTATAATTATATCAAATTTCAGTAAATGCGGTATGAGATCATTCAACTAGCTCACTGAACACAACAATATACAAACCAATTTGTTTTAGTAAAGCCATAGATATTCAGTGGGAAATCTTCTGTACGAATCATGTACCTAAAAATCAATTTACTATGCATCTTGGACTTCACAGTGGAAGGAATTTTTGTCTCTATACTAATGGTGAAGATTGATTTCTTATAATTTATGCATACATTGGATTTTAACATACTGGAATATTAGCAACCATGGATGGTATAAATTTATCACACCAAACAACATTATTTTACTTTGTTTGTGTCATGACAGTGAAAGCAATTTAAGATAATTACATTGTAATGTGTTTCCCTTTGAAAACAACTCAACTTCCCTTACTGTCACTGTATCACTCTCTGTACCATCAGATCAAATATTAGATGATTGAAATGTTTTAAGCCATTACATCCATAATCTCTTTTATTTAGATAACTACCTACCTAATTACTAATAACTAACTTACTAAACTAATCTTTCTTGCACCAAGCTATAATATACAGGGTCGATTTGCAAGTCTCTGTTGCGACCCTGAGCCAAATGCTTGATATACAAGGTCGATTTGCAAGTCTCTGTTGCGAGCCTGAGCAAACATTGAATGTGATCCTCCTTGGTATCGGTTTGATTCTAAAAAAACAGTTACCCTCGGGACATGGTCTGTCATCGGCAACCTTACAACGTGAGCGTGAGCATGATTGATATACAAGGTCGATTTGCAAGTCTCTGTTGTGACTCTGAGCCAAACGTTGATTGTGATCCTCCTTGGTATTGGTTTGATTCCGATAAAACGGTTACCCTCGAGACATGGTCTGTCATCGGCAACCTTACAGGGTGAGCGTGAGCCTGAAAAAGGAGCCTGAAACTACGTATGTAATAAAGGAGGGCAGGGCGATTTTCTGAGTATGCTTCTAAGTATTTTTTTTAACACTACGTAATTTTTGTCTATTTACACTCTTTTGATTCTTGTGGGTTATACTTCATATATGATAGTTTGCAGAATTTGTATTATGTATTTGATTTTCTCCTTGCATATGAGAGAGAATCTTTTTTGAAATTTATTTTCTTATTTAGTATACTGTTTTTGTAAATTTTTCCATGCAACTATTTGTGTGAACTAGGCTTATTTCTAGGTTGATCTCCACATATTTGCTGGAACCGCTAAATTCTATGTGTTTCTTTTTGTGTTCAGCTTCCTTTACTTGTAGGAGCCCCTTGAATGCAATGCTTTTCATTATTATGTTGAACTTTATTTTCTTGGTGGCGCAGTTTCAATGTAATGTGTTTCTTAGAAAAATATTCAGCATTTTTTGATGGTCTGCTGGAGACACTGAATGTGATGTGTTTCTTTTTGTGTTGAACTTCATTTACTTGGAGGAAAGTCGTTGAATGCAATGCATTTATTTTTTTCTATTAAATTTCATTTTCTTGGTGGTGCAGTTTTAATTTTCTTGGTGGTGCAGTTTTAATGTAATGTGTTTTGATAGTAGAATCTTTTGATTTTTTTCGGTAAAGAAAATACAATTAAGCCAATAAGCAGCATTGTTACTAAATTCGATGAAATTGGAAGAAAAAATTCGAAAATACCGAGGTTTGTTTCAGTACCTTAATTAAATCGCCCATTCGAGGTTCGGTACGGCATATTTAGTTTACAGGAGAGCTCAGCTGTTTTCCACGTGCCCATCCACTCTTCATAAACCCTTTCGCATCCATGAAATTGCATATAACTTTCCATTAAAGGAATTAGATTTGGCATATTCTGTTTAGAGGCACAGCGTAGCCGGTTTCCAATCAGAATTACAAATTTATTGTACCATCCGCTATTCAAAATTCCTTTTGGATTGATGAGATGGTAGCTTACCTCTTAATGAATGGTAAAGCTGGTTGGGTAATGCCTGTTGACTTTTTATAAAATTGGATTTTTGCAAGGTAAAATAAAATCAGTAAAGACTTATGGTTTAGGATTTGCAAATTTGTAAAGTGAATTTCTCAAGTTGTTAATAAAATCAGAGGGTCAATAGAAGTGATACAAAAGTGATACAATAGATGGCAGTTTGCAAAATAAAGATATATATCATATTATATATTAATATATATACTATGAGAGATAGATTTATTCATTAAAAATAAAACAAAGAAGATAAAATGATAATTTTAAAAAAAATATTATATTATAATGTTTAAAATAGATTATGTTTTATGTCATTTAAAATATATCAGAGAAAAAAGTGATAAAAGAATTTATTGAAAATTTGGTTCAATATTATAATGTAGATTTAATAATTTTAAAATTCTTGTAAATCAATTTATTTAAGTATATGTAAGATGTCTACTTCCCAATTTTTACAATATTGAATTTTAAGTATTTGAATTTTTTTCGTATTGAATCGCATTTGAACTTGGTAACTATGGTGAGGAGATAGCTAATTGGGTTTGACTTAAGTTTTATTTGCTGGTTTAAAGTTTCCTTACGAAAATTTTGAAATACAAGTTACTAAAATCCTTAAATACAAATTTCATTACTAAAATCCCTTGAATAAAGCGTCTAGGCTATCACTATATTTGTAACACACCAAAATACAGAAAAATCTATAATAAAAACAAACAAACAAAGAAAAACTGTCATGATGGTTTCCATCGATGAAAAGCACATCTGGGCTATAACTGTATTTGTAACACACCAAAATATAGAAAACTCTATCATAATAATTAAAAAAAAAAAATTGTCATGATGGTTGCCATTAATGAAAAGCATAGGTTGTTACACAATCTTCTATCTTTATAACTTTATGTGCATTCCATTTCATAACAATATTCTATGAAAAAATGCATTTTTATATTTTTATGTACTTTATTTTTCAAACCGGGTTTTGTACAAATCTTACTTTACTTTTGTTATTCAATATTTTCTTGAAACATACACTCTGCTAAATCTTTAATAAAATGAACCAGAAACAAGATGTTCTCTTGTTGTTATGGTTTCTCCATTTTGCATTAAGATTTCATTTTTACCTGTGCCTAATCATTTATTCTCATTCTCTTTCATTAAAGTGATATTCACATTTATTCTCATTCACTTCCATTAAAGTGTTATTCACATTTATTCTCATTCTCTTCCATTAAAGTGATATTTAGAGTTAACCACTAAAATCTGTTCCATCTAATCTGCTCCAATATGAATAATGTAAATTAAGTAAAAATAAAAATCTCTTAGAAAGGTGACATATTTTTATTTTAATGTATTTTGGAATTAAATGTAAATTAAGTAAAATAAAAATCTCTTAGAAAGGTGACATATTTTCATTTTAAGGTATTTTGGAATTAAGGAATATCTAATTTCAATGAGAGTGATGTAAGTTAATCCTCTATATGAATAATGTAAGTTAAGTCAATTAAAAATCTCTTAAAGGTGACATATTTTCATTTTAATGTATCATGGAATTAAGGAATATCTAATTTCAATGAGAGTAATGTAAGTTAATTTCATTTAAACAATGTTATCTTTAAATTTTCATCCATTTAAAAAAGCCAAAGCAATGAGAATGTGAAAAGGAAGTTTTCTTAATTCCATGTACAAAATATTTTTATTTATAATTGTTTTCTAAAAATCCAAAATAAATTTTCCACCATCCATTTAACCTTTTTCAATGTTATTGTTCCGTTTAAATTATGTAACTATGTTTAGATTGGAAAGAGTGTATGTAATAGTAATTGTTAAACAAATGGATATCTAAAAAAAATGATGTCAAACCTATATAATCAAAACAATTAATAAAATCAATATAATAAAATAATCAAAGCAATTAACTCTAAAAAATAAAAAATAAATAAAAATAATAAATGGTAAAACTTAAATAAATATAATCAAAGCAATGAATA
>APFE031270258.1:222378-277770 GCA_000404065.3 Pinus taeda | reverse complement strand
CTCATAGACATGATCCATATGTCTAAAAATAGACATAGTCTAAAAATAGACTTTGCGCCATAATTTTCCTGCGGGCCCACTTAGTGAAGGTGACTCTTTTCACTAAGCTCCATCATCTTGGGAAACTTTGGAAGGAATGAAAAAAAATCTTAGACCTAATACCTAGTGACCAAATTTTACTTGAAGACTCACTAAAATGACAAAATTTGACTTTGACATCCTAAGACCACTTTATAAGAGCATATTTGATCACTGGTGGAAGGCTTCAAAGACTGACACTAACATTGGCCCCAAGGGGGATGGTAACTCCTTGGAGGTGCCAAGAACCACAGATCTTTGGGAAAGAAAACCAGTGCCTTATCCATTGGGCATGGAGTCAAAAACTCAAACTGAAATGCATGACTGAAAACTGACAACTTGACGACAAAAACTAACTCTGAAACTATCTTGAAACGGACTAAAAAAAAAGACTGGAGACCAAAACACAATTGACAAACTGGAAAATATGATCAAAATGGAGCTTATTCAATAAAACCTACTCTAATTTTTCCATTCATCACCTGATCAAGTGAAATGAAACAACTAATGCAACCATGTAAGTATTTTAGCTGTTGTTTGAATTCTCCGCAATTGCTTTCTTATGAACAACAAGAGAGAACTACTGAAAGGAAACTTCCATGAAAAATTGTAAATAGATCCGTTGAATAATATGGATTCTCTCTCCGACTCCAAAAGTACTGCATAAGGATCTTGAATTTCATGCGTGTTGGGAGTTTTCTCATCCAATGGATTAATTTTCTTCTCCTCATACCATGAATGCAAAATTTGGTTTGAGCTTTGTGACGAGACTCCTGCTGAAAATGATGAAGAAACTGGCTGCCAGATCAAGTTTGTATCAATAGACATTTCAAGCTCATAGGTAGCTAATGGAGAAGGACTTTGTCTATAGACATCATCTAACACATCAACTATTGGATCGTGAAAAACTTGAAAAGACTGTTGCAACCCATTTTCTATTGGTTCTGATGAGATTACATGATTCCCTACACGCTGCTCATTTGAAGACATACTATGCAATTTTCCCTTCAGAAATTGAAATGATTCAAAACAAAATGGTATGGAATCATCTGACATCATTTGATCATATGGTCCAGCTTCCAAGTCTTCATCTGCAACTTGACAATCAATGGCATTCGGGGGCTGCAAATCTAGATATGAGAAGCCTTGGACAAGGATTTCATTGCCCTTTAGATGGTCAAGATCAAAACTTATCAACTGTTGATTTCTAAATGCATGAAATTTGTCTCTGATGAACTAAAACGAAGAAAAACGAAAAGGCAAAGATCCTTCACTTACTTCAAAATTTTCTACATTTTCCTCGTCATTTCCATAGCTGATATGTGATGGCTGATCACTGTATTCAAGCTATTGAAAATGAACTTCCTCCTTCCACAAACCAGCTGTTGATTTGTCTGCAAGACTAGCTTTGGTTTGGAAAACATAATCATCATCATATTGATCAAACTAAGGAAATTCATCAGTATAAAAAACATCATCAAGCATACATGTCATATCAACAGATCTCTCTTCTCCAAGATGATCTATAAAATAATCATTATCAGATCTATGACAACTGGGATAAGAAAGAAGATGTTTTGGATCAACAACTTGTTCTTCTTCAATCAGCGAGCCATGATCTTGAACATCATATTCATTCCTTGTAGTGATCTTTTGCATCATATCTTCCATTGCACTTACCAAAATGTGGAGCTTTACTTCTAAATATGTTGACTCCTTTGGATATATGTTTTTCCTCTCTTCTTTGTTCAACTTTGCCCTTGTAATCAACAAATTATCCTCTACATCTACTGCACTATTCTGCATCTCTTCAAGTGTTGCACGGTTCCTTTCTCTCAACTGAAACTCCATTTCTGGATCAAAGGCTTCTGGGTAGTGCAAGAGAACGGATTAAGGAGGAGGTCTTATAGTAATAGACATCGAACAATAAACTTGGTTAAATCTAGTAGAAAATTGTTGTACTGTCTCCCCTTGCAGTCTTTTCAGCTCGTTATACTCTTCTAGAAGCAAGAAAGGGTTTTTTTTGACCACCCACCTATTGAGGAAAACTTTGACGAACTGATGGAAATATGAGATGCTCGCATCAGGCAGGGTTTTGAACCAACTCTTGATTTTTCCTTGCAAAGAAAGAGAAAAAAGCCTAATACTGACATCCACTTCATCAACTTCAAAAAGGTCAAGAAAAGACTCAAAATTCAGTACATGTCTCTCAGCAGTGATGTTGTCATAGTCACCATCAAATCTTGGTACATATAAGTAATGATTTTTAGGGAAAGCATGAGATATAGGAGGCAAAATCAGAGGCTTATATCGATCTAGAATTTTACAAGGTATAGGAATATGTACAGAAGGTGTAGAATTAGTCTTGGTCTCTTGAGGCTCATCAGTTTGAAGACTATCATCATAAGATTCGAAAGAATGGTCTTGATCATGATCAAAGGCATGTGAATGCTTTGTATTCACAATCTTGAAAGGGAAAGAATCAAATGCGGGTCTTGGATATTTTCTCAAATACAATATACTTTGCAAAGCCTTCTTGAAATTCTCGGGAAAAGAGAGGAAATAATTTATAACAAAGAACATAATGACTTGGATGAAATTCCAACTTGAATACCTGATGTTCCTATATTGTCCTTTCATGTTTCTGCTGGTCAGGTTCATCCTCCAGTGGAGTCCTTGGATTTGATGTCGAAACTGATTTGGAGTCACCAGGGGAATGATTTCAGCCTTGTTGTGTTTGATCGTTGTTCACCATCAACAGTCAGATCTGAACTTGATTACATTTTTCTACGGAACATAAAACTATGTTCCCCAGTATGGTTGCCACTATGTTAGTGCCTAAATCTACATCAGGCTGAAGGAAGGCAGGTCTAGGGTTACATCAAACCACACTTAACCTGGTAGCTAGCCCTACCAGGTTGGGAGAGGGCTCTCTCCTTGTCAATTTCAATTAAGATATTGGCAACTAGGCTTTGAGATGACTAAAATGAATGTTGATTTTAGGATAGGTATAGAAGATTAGGGTTTCTGGTTTGATTTTAAGTTTTGGTTGCTGGATCAATTGGAGAAGGCAGATTGGGTCCGAGAAATCAACTCAGGGAGACAGTCATGTCCTGTGGGGTAAGGTAGACAAGAGTTTATGTACTAGCAATGGATTTATCTGGTAGAGTAAGATAGCTGAGGAGTTGACGAGGGCATAAGAAACTATGAATCCTCTTCAAACAGTGAAAACATTGAAAACCAAATGCATTCCCAAGACAAAGCACTGTAAATTTAGTGTATTTTGTCTATTCACCTTGATTCATTTAGTGTATAAGAGAGAGAGATGTGGATACATATAAAAAATTAGAAAAAACTCATTAAAAAGAAGAAACAATACATAACTCACTGCCACAAGAATCCCACAAAAATAGCTGTGAAACCTGGTTTAACTCCTTGCCAAAGTGCTGATACAAAATATTCAGTGAGTCCAACACTTCTGCCAAAGTCCAACCTTTACAAATTAATCAAAAATTACATGATATAGGCAAGGAAACTACTCAAGCTAGATATCAGGGTTGAATCCATGAGAAAAGGGGTGGTTTCAACCATATCTAAACTAAGAACAAGAATATAGGCAGTGGAACAACTTGCCTCTAAAACCAAGGAAACCAATTCATTACAGCTCACAACCACTTGGAACTTGATGTATCTACCCTATGCAGTTATTTTCATCCATATTTACATCAAATTCATCATATGCTTACATTTACCAAGAAATGAGGCTAAAGTGATCTCCCAAGAAAACTAGGAAAAATCTGGAAAACCATGCAAAATTGGCAAAGTCAGTTTAATGCGCAACGCTTTTTCTAGGGAAATTTTGGAAGCCTTCCTGGAGTCAAAATCAGCTACAGGATAGCTCATTGGAAATCTTGCGAGTCTAATTTCCGGAACAACTTGAATTTCTGAATTTGGAGTTCATTTGCCCCTCCAAAAAATGATTCTCCCAAGACTTCTTCCTGTGTGGCAAAAACGTGGCAGAGAGGGCACTTTTTGGGTGTTTTTTGCCCTTTTGGAGACCTAGAACTTGTCCAAAATTCCTTGCCATTTCTAAGATTTCATATTTTTCCATGCTGATTCCTAAAATTAAAACCATTTTGTAAGAACATGTCCCCAACAAAAGCGCAGCGCTGGTGGCATTGCACACCTATTGGAAAAGCCCGTTTTTCTAATTCAAAAATGAAAAAATGAAAAACATTTGTCCAAATTTCTTGAAATTTGGCATGAATGATCCTTGTTAGGTGCTTTGATGCACCAATGATGCTTCATCCAAGATCTTGAATCTATCATATTCTTTCTTTCTCGTCAAGGCTCTCCTTAACTTAACTTTTAGCCTCTTTACCCTTGAATTACATATCTTGTTCCATTGTTCACCTACATTTGGAATGCTTGTTGCTTCTGAAATAATAGCAGGTGACAATATGAATGAAACACCAGCAAGGTTTACCTGACCGTTTTCCAGATGAGTCACAAATAACTTGGTCAGCTCATGGTGAAACTTGACCCTCTCCACCATTTCACAGAAATCAAGGCGAAAGTGATGTATAAACCATGATATGGCAAGTGGGAAAGCAAGAAATTGTCTCAAGCTGATGGGATCCTCTCTGATTAGTTTTCAACTTTATGAGGACTTCTACTGCACATGTTTTTCCCTAGAACTATCACTAAGGGCTTCTTCCTCCCTTTCATAATCAGTGGCACTTTCCATGGGTTTTGGTGACTGTAGGTGCTAGTGAGGAAGGAAAGGATGAGGTGGGGACAAGATGAGTATGAAGAGATCTTAAAAGATGAAATGAGTGAGGTGTATGGGGATGGTGAATGCTTGAGGGAGTGGAGGTTTTGAGGTTTTAGTGAATGAGTGGAATGAGGGGAATGAGGGGAGTGAATAGGGTTTTAGAATGTAGGATAAGGGTTTGATAGGGAGGTAGGAGTAGTGAAGATGTAGGATTTGCGAATAGTGTATAGGGCTAGGGTTTTATATGGAGGGTAGGGTTTTGGGAAATGAGCTCTAATGAATTAGGGATAGGGGAGGGGACTGAAGAAAGTAGGTGAAAAATGGAATAGGATAGCAACAATAGATCTTTTACACCTTATGAGAGGTGATTTAGTGATCAGTTTAGGGTTTTGAGAAGAAATTCAAAGACAACTAAGGTTTGCTTTAGATGAGACCACACAACTCAATAAACCAAGCAACAAATCTTCTTTAGCAAGGTGGATGACTGTACTTACCTGAAAGAATCATTAAAGAGCTCTAGAGGTGTTTTAATGACAAATTTGAAGTGTTTTCAACAGGTGCACAACACCAATGTAATTTTACACTGGAAACCTGCCAGAGGTGCGCAGTGCCAATTTAATGCACAATTCCCTTTTGTAGACCAGTTTTGAGGACCTTCCTGGTGTCCAAATTGGGCGCGTGATATCTCGTTGGAAATATTATAGAGTCTAATTTCTAGAACATCTTGACTTTTCCAATTTGGAGGTCAATTTTCCTGTCAAAATTCCAATCTCCCAAGACTAGTCAAAATGTGCAAAATGAGGCGACCTAAATGTAGAGTGTTGTTGCAGTAAACTTTTGAAGGTCTTCATCAACTCCAAATGGAGCTCAGGATAGCTCATTGGAAAGATATTTTTTCTAGTTATCATTTTACGCCTCTAGCAAGTCATTTGGGCAACCAGGCTAGGAGAAATCTGGAATTTACTAAGGTCACTCCAGAGGTGCATCAATCCTCCCGAGGAAATTGTATTTTTCATATTTCTCTAAAACAATGACACATGTGTAAAAATTGAAAGACGCGTTTCTTCCTTGGCCTATTGTGGACAAAAACCTCTCTCACTGTTTCTAAATTCATTTTTCCTTTCTCAGAAACATCATTTGAGTAAACCCTATCCCGATGTGTGGAACAGGGGATTTGTAGAAATTAAGGGAAATGAAGGGGATAAGCGGCTTCCAAATTCTTGAGAAAATTTTGGAAAGTCGGGAAGGATGTTAGGAAATAGGGGAAAGTGGAATTTCAAAGATTGAGTGAGGGAAAGGGGTCCAAAAGGGAAAAACACAAGCCTAGCCTAGAAAATTGTCAAATTGGATCAAGAAGCTAGGGTTTGTGGGAAAATGATGAATTTGAGGGATATCAGTGATGGGAAGTGATTAAGAAGGTACATTAAGGATAGGGGAAGGTATATGAACATCAGGACACAAGTTTTGTTGATGATTTGACCATCCAAGAGAAATTACCTTCAAAATCCTAGGAGAGGGAAATGAATCTTACCTAAGCACAACTGAAGCACGAACAAGGTGTAAAATCACCCATTGGAACCTAAAATGATGATGAAAACTCTCTGAATAATGGTACACTCAGCCGAATGGTGACATGGACCGACATTTGGAAAAATTTGGAAGGAATGAAAACAAATCCTAGACCTAATACCTAGTGACCAATTTTACTTGAAGACTCACTGAAATGATAAAATTTGACTTTGACATCCTAAGACCACTTTTTTAGAGCATATTTGGTCACTGGTGGAAGGCTTCAAAGACTGACACTAACAATATCTACAATGGTGGCTCCAGGAGGGTTTTGATTTGGTTTAGGGGGGATTTGGAGAGTTTTAGTAACCAGAGTTGTTTTGATTTTCTTGGGTTGATTTGGCACTGTTTTCTTTTTACTGTCAGGAATATTAGTATTCTTTTTACTCCTCAAGTTGTATTTTTTATGTACTTAAAAGATGACAGAATCATATCCTTGTTTATAATCAAATGATTCTCCAGATTGGGTCTGCAATTGCTGCAGCATATGTAGTTCTTGCTCATCTTGGGTCAAGAAGAAAGTTACTTCATCATCTAATCCCATCAAGTTAATGTGTGTGTCTTGTTCAGGGTCATCTAAATGGGATGTTTCAGCATAGTTTTCTTGAAAGGGAGGCCTAATATTTTGGTCATGTCCATTATTTCCAGTATGTTGATTTTGATTCTTTCTAAAGTTTGGGTTTCTCACTGGAGGTGCATGTTGATTTTCCCATTGAGGCTTCCTCTCAATGTTCTCTATCATATCTAATAGTTTTTCCATACCCTTGGTTTGAACATATATTTTATGGTTAGAGGGTGAGGCTTCATCTTTCGTATATGCTCTCCTTTAATTTCTAACCCTAGCTCTTTTTGCTAGAAAATTGTCTTCTACACTAACTGCTACACTCTGCAAGTCTTCTAAAGTTGGGGAATTTATCTATCTGAGTTGGAATGCCATATCAGTATCAAACCCATCAGGAAATTTTATCAGAGCTAAGTCAGGTGGGGGCCTAAGATTGACTGGTATTCCATTGTATATATTGTTAAATCTGGTACAGTTATCCTAGACTGTTTCATTTGGTCCTCTTTTAATATTTTCGTATTCTAAGAGGATATGCAAAGGGTTCTTTTTCTTTTCCCATCTATTTAAAAATTGTTGATAAAATATATCTACACTATCTACGCTATCAATAGGTAAAGCTCTAGACCATTTCTAAACATCCCAAGCTAGAATCTGAGCAAAAAGTCTCATTTGAACATCTCCAATATCAATTTTATGCAATTCAAAGTAATATGTCATTTTGTTTACATGATGTCGTGTTGTATAAGGTCCTATGCCATCAAATTGGACAATTTTGTTTTGGTAGTATTGTGGCATGGCACCAAGTGGGGCGAGTAACACAAGAGGATCATATCTATTTGCCATGGCTCTAAGTTGGGCAGGGCTAAGAAGTGGGGTTGGGGTACTAGGAGATGATAGAGTAGTTGATGGAGAACTAGGAGTAATAGGTGATTGATGGGTAATGGTAGGTTGGTAGGGAAGTGAAATTATAAATGGAGATTAAGAATGAACTTCAGAGGTGGAAGGGAATAATCGTGAACTAAGGGTAGTTGACATTGGTTCAGAAAGCTCGGGGATCTTAGCAGTAGTAAGGGATGACTGAGGGGAATTTAGAATATACTCATCAATTGACGGGTTTTCCTTCTGGATTTCAATATCTACAATAAACTCTAGATCTAGAACTATGTCATCAAGTGCACTTTTAGACCTTGTTCTAAATAGGGAAAGTTCAAATGACTCATCAAAGGGGAGGTCTTCTAGAAATAACCACTCATCACGGTATCAATTTTCTTTGATTGAAGGTGTTGGACTTACTGAACTTTCTTGTCTTTTGGATCTTCTCGAAATCAGGTTGGGCTTATGCACTACTGGGGTAGGGTTTGGATCTGGATTAGCCCTAATATAGTGAGTTCTCCTTGAAGCTAGAATTTTGAGCTTTTCTAATTACTTTCTTTTAGTCAAATTTTGTAAAAAACTTCTAATAAACCCTTTAAGAGGCTTAGAATAAATATTTGAAATTTTCTCAAAGGTTTATTAAGAGTAAGGGTTTGAATCCCCAATATGGTCGCCACTATGTTATCACTCATAATTTTCCTTAGAAGTTATCAGAAGAGGGAAGCATCCAAGGTAACCACAAACCAATATTTTAGGCTTAGGCTCTAGCCAACCTAAGTCCAAAGAGGGCTCTCTCTTTATAATTTAGCTTTGTTTTTATGGGATTCTATGCTAGTTCTTAGTGTTCATGGGGTTTTGATTTTGGATTGAAGGTAGGGTGGTGGAATTCTTGGAGCAGATGGATAGAGCTAGGTATTCAAGCCATTAGGATATGGAGTCAATAAATGGATAGCATAACTAGACCAGATCATAAAGGGAATGTTCACTGGGCGGGCTAGCAAAGAAAAAGGAAAATCTTTAGGCCTAATGGGTGAAGTGATTCTAACCAAGGTGAAAGGGAACTTAAGAATCGTTGGACCGGGATTAGAATGAAGAATAGAGGGTGATCATGAAAAAAGGGCAATTAAGAATCCTTTGCTATAGACTAGAGGAGAAACTATGGAAGCTAAGGAGTGGTTAAGAATTCCCTAGCTAAGATAGTTTAGGAGAAACTATTAAGAATGTAAAGTAGTCAAGACGGAGTGCATTCAAGCAATTTCTGAAATATCATTCCATGCTATATTTAGATTTTAGAAATTTACATAAACGATTATGGAAAAAGCATAAGGAAAAACAACATTGAACATGAGTGAATACTTATTTGTGTTTCTCTTTACACAATAATCTTGTAAAATATCTAATCTTTATTCCTTGATCCAGCAAGCCAATCCATTCATTGATACAATAGAACTTTGATTTGAGAGAAAAAGTCTATAGAAATGTCTTGGAATCCACCCTACATACTTCGAAATATGAAGTATTTATAAAAAAAATAATTACAAAATATCTCATAACAATTTGAATTTAACCTAAGGAATAAATTATCTTCATGCATGAAGATAGAGATAGATGTAGAACTGCTTCTTGCTGTCCCTTTTATTGTGGTGTTGCTGGATGTTTCTGTTGAGTTCTGAGCCCTTTAATTTGGATAATAGTTGTGCTATTTCTATGCTTGAATGTTCTTTACTTTCATCTTTCACTGATACCCTTTGACTCTGTTACTCTTTGACCTTGCTAATTTATCTTTTACCTATTTCACCTAGTTGCCTTTAGATTTACTGTGGTAAATTTCTGATGTAAAATTTTTTCATAGTAAATCGGTCATTTTTTCCCACCATTCTACCTCAAGAAATCTCACTTTCAATATTCTTCTGTAAATTTCATCTGCCTCTATATATTTTGCAAAATTGGGCTTGGTGAGAAACAAATGTTTCACCTCATGTTCCAGGAAAAACAGGTTCTCCAATGTACCATATAATACTTTTCCTGTTGGCAGGGCTTTAATGGCTGAAGAGTTGGCTTGTTCCTTGGCCAATATCCTAAGTCTATCACTATAGTCTGATTGGATCATGAGTTTGTCATTGATGACCATAGGACTGGGAAGACCTTTGTCCCTCAAAATTTGAAACTTAGCCATGAACCTGTCAATGGCTACTTGCATGTTGTGGCACTCTTCTTCTAAGTTGAGAATGAGGTTCCTTTTGGAAAGAACCCTTCTAGTCTCCAAAATGGCTTCAGTCCTATCTTCTATGTTAAGCTCTTGAAGCTCATACTTGTTCTTACTGTTTAGGAAGTGGATGAGTCGATTTGCATCCTCAGGTTTGTCTCCTAGTTCTTCCTTTACTTTCTAGATAGCTTCAGTGGTTATCTTCACTAATTCTGTCTGCTCAAATATAACTTGGATTGATGGCCAAATATTATTGATAGAGTCAATGATATTGGCCCAGAGCATCTCTTTAGTCTATCCTAGTGGCTTCTACAGTGTCAAGTATTTCTTTGGGACTTTTATTTTCTCACCCATCTTTTGGGCCTTCTGTGTCTCTTCTCTATGTTGAATTTTGGCAAGTTTACAGTTAGTTTCAAAACTTGCCACTTTCTCCTTTAAATTTTTGAGCTCTGTGGCCTGGATGGATATCTCCTCCATGGCTTTTACCAATCTCCTGCTTTCTCAGTTGATGTAGTTGCTGATGTAGTGGACTCAGTTGTAATTGGCAATGTTGTGGTAGGTGGAGCTGTAGGTGAAAATGATGATGCCAATGTGGAAGGAACTATTGTTGATATTATGGGGATGACAGTTCTAGAAGTTGTGGCCAAGTCACTTCACTTCCACTGAATTAAAGTGTCCAACTCTTTATCTATCTCCTTGAGTTGATCATTTAGCTTCAGGACCAAGTCCATGAGCTCTTCATGTCCTTGTTGTGCTTCTAGTACTTCTTTTGGTTGTGGGTGATGTGGCTGGGGTATCTTTAGTTTCTTCTTGAGTGCAGCTATGTCATCATTTTTCTTCTTGATTAGTTGCTCTGTAGCTTTTACATCTTTGGGATCGTTTCCCAATTCAATTACTAAGTCCTCTAAGGACATGATTCTAATATCTTTAGCCTATGAGGAGGCCTTCTCCAACTAGAACTATGTTGATATATTGTTAAGAGATTTTTGCAATTGGTGGGTAGAAATGGCTTTCCCTATTAAGGTGGAGTATAACATCTCCCCTATTTGATTTTGTAGCTCAATCTGGTCAATGGGATGAATATCCCTTTCCAGCAGTTCAAAATCCACTCTCTTAAAATCTGTTGTTGTCCTTGGCTGCTGAGTGGTTGGCTTGATGAAGGTCATCTGCATTTTCCCCTATTCGACATCAAAGGCTGACATAAGCCTTGTTTGATTGGTAGGGGTCATTTTTAGATATTTTTCATAGGTTTGGGCTTTCAGCCTCTCATTTATAGCCTATATTTCTTTGTATCTCTCCTTTGTATCTTGGTCTTTATCTGCTGGTATTCTGAAAGAGGATACCTCAACACTTAGCTACCTTTTCAACATCTGAGTGTGTGATGTGGAAGGTTCTAGGGTGCCTCCAGATGGAGTGGCAAGCCTGCTCATATCTCTTTCTGTGCTTGTAACCTCAGTTGTCTCCTCTGTATATTCCTGTTCAAAGACAGGATTCACTCTTTGTCTCTTAGTCTGGCCTGTCTCTGCATAGGCTTGTGATGTTGCTCTTTCTAATGTAGTGGCCCCTCCCATATTTATCTTGAGGCTTTTCTCCTCATTTAGAGGAGTTTGTAGAACTAGAGGGGTACTCATGGGGGTTTCTGGTTTATCTGATTTCTCTAGTATGTTTGTTTGATCTGGCACCTCTAACAGGTCTGGTACTTCTAACCCCTATGGAACCTGCAATTTCTTTCGTATGTTTGATTGGTTTGGTCTATTTGATTCCCCTGGAACTTGTAGGAAAGAATCCTCATCAAGTTGTTTTTCTAGATCAATTAATGTGTTTTCCACAACAACTTCTATATTATCCCTGTTCTCTAAAGTGTTCTCCACCCATTGGAACTGGTTGGCATATTTTTCTATTTCAGGGATGCGGTGATGGATATAAGGGGCCATCTTGCTCTTTTGCCTTCTTTTGCAAATGAAGTCCAAGGGATCATATCTCCATATGAATCTATGTTTTAGTTTCAATCTCTGAAGGATAAGGTTTGCCTCCTTCCCAACTTCTCTGCTATTACAAATAAAGGGTCCCAATTGGTCTTTGATTTTGAGTTGGGCTTCCTTTTTGTCTTTAACAAAGTTTACCTCATCTGAATTTATTATTTTCCTATAGTACCCCAGGGAAAATAACGTCATTGGGAGGTATTTAGGTTGTTTGTATGGGGCTAGCACATAGCCATAATTCATGAATCCAATGTGGTTTTGGTACAGGTATCAATCTCCCACCTTATGATTGATGTTCAGATGAAGGACTCTCCTGATTTCAGGACTGATTCTTGGTGGGGGGGTTCCAATGAGCATGGTCATCACAGGGTGGACAAAGGAATAAATGAATTCATTGTATGAATAGGGGGAGGGATGTTGATGAATCAATGGGGTCTAGAAGGTAATTGATCTTGTTTGGCCCTTGGTGTCCAATTTTTACAAGGGAAGTGGGAATTTGTGTGTCTAGTAATATAGGAAAAGGTGATACAAGACTAAGGAGTATTTGAAGACTCTCTCATTACTCATTCTAAGGAATTTTTCATGCATCCTGTCAGCTATGAACTGATCATAGTCATATATGATAGCAGGAGGCTATCCTGGAGTGTATATGGGCATGAAGGCTAAAATAATCTCATCAATATATTCACTAGTGGTATAACCCAGGATTCTAGATATCATATCCATAATACTTTTGCCCCATGGAGAAAATAAAGCTGCTACATATGGAGGGGGGTCTTTCAGGGTATACTTCTCTTCTAGGATGAAGGTTTAGCTTATTGGGACAATCTTGTAGGGTTGAGCTCGGGAAATAAGTCCAACAGATCTCCAACGAAGATGGGAGTCAAGATTTGGCCAGGCTGGAGTTGTAACATCTCATTTATAGATTCAGTGGTGATAGTGAAAAGAATGACCTGGTTGGGGGACATGACTACTCTTTGACAAGGGACATAGTTGGCATGGCAATAATGTACAATTTTTGGGAAAATGTGAACTCTGGAACTAGTACTTCGGAAAATTGGACTCCCACAGTCCAATTTCATCAGCCTGGTTCAAGTATCTATCCTTGCTTTGGTAGTATACTTTTGGGGATTCATGGACAGTGGTTTCCTTTATCTGTAAATCCCAATTATCCAGGGGGAGGTGGTCTAGGTCCAGATGAGGAGTGGAAAATAGGTCTAACATCCATGGTAATCGGGGTGGCCATTCTCAGTTCTTGTGGATTTGAGTATGGAGGACGTGATTTTCAATCTTTTAGGCAAATGGTGGTTCAATACAGAGTAGGTTTGAGTTGCTAGAGTTTCTTTAATTAAATTTTTACCTTAACTAAGGAAACTCAGTAACTGGTTCTGAGATTGATAGGGTTTTCCAGTGAATTATGGCTTAGATACCTGGAATTGAGGAGAACTATCTCCGAATAGGGTGACTAGAAACTACAAACGGTTCAAAAGGCTTTGCATAGGCTCGAAAGCAAGCTAAGTGCTCTGTGGCATTTTTAGGGTGCAATTGGACGTAGGTTGATAGCTTCAACATTTGCAGGTGCGTGCATGGAGGTTTACAATTGAAAAAACAATAAAAACAAATGATTTGGGGCTTTTTGGCTTTATGAGCGAAAGTCAATTTTGGCGAGTATGGGTGAACAGTGGTCATTTTATCGTGTAGTAGGGTGAACAGTAACTATTTTGTCGCATAGCGGGCGGGCGGTAAATGGTTTCCATCGCACTACTTTTGGCTACTCGATGGTATTGGGGGGAGTCTGCCCGATTCCATATGTTGATCAACACATAGCATCGAGGGCCGAGCAAAAAATAATTTTATCCGGTGGGTATTGTTTGGACATAGGGTCTTCCCAATATGGATAAGGGTTGTTGGATGTGAAGGAAGATGATCGCATGGTGATCGGGCAGGGAAGCTGCACAGAGGCTATCGAGGGGCTCGACAGGCGATTAAGCACGACGGTATTTGAGTTAATGATGGATTAAGGCAGTCTTAAGGTGTTGGGGTCATTAGCGGAGGGATTAATTGGGTTTTTTCCTAACTTAATCATAGATCGATTAGTTGTGGGTTTTCGAGGTTTAGGTGAAATTATAGTTTATATTTAAACTAAGGGTAGGGTTAATTTATATTTCAGAGTTAAATATATACGGGGAAACATGTTTTTATCGAGATTTAATAAATAAAATTAGTAATTAATAAAATGAACGGAAAGGGGCACAATACCCTAACTATATAATTTTTCATGTTTTAATGCTTTTCCAATATTAACATAAATACTTAGGATAAGGTGTTTTTGTGGGTTTTTTATATGAAAATGATTTATGTGGGAGGATAAATATTTTTCCTAAGTAAAAGTATTTTAACCTTAGTAAAGGAGTATTATTAGGGAAAATGAATGAACTGAAGGGGGAATGACTTTTTGTAGGGGGAATATGGTACTTGTTATCCCTAAATCATTGAGTCGAGGGTCTGGTCCCTCCAAAAGTCAGAGAAATTCTCTGAGCCTCTTTGACTTAGGGTTTTCAAGTACTTAGAACTTTATAATGGGAAATTAGTAAAGGAAAGGGGTAAAATGAATGGGGGAAGTTAATTAATTGACTTTGTAAATCATTTGCATGCTTGATTGTTCATTGATATCTGGAACTTTTATGATGTGAATGATAATTATGATTTTTGTCTAATCAATCATCATAGTTCTGCAATCTTTATTCTACTTACCCATCTACTCATGCTACCATTTTTACTTCTCATTATTAGGGTGCATTTGATCTAGGAAACCCTTGTCAAAAAATGTTCTTTCTCTTTAAAATAGTAAACTAACTAAATCTAACCTTATTACATCTAAGGGCTCAGATTAAACAGTTGAGCTCCTTTTATTTACTGTACCTATCTAATGATCTGCCAAGATTCAACAGTTTGGTTAGATTTTATTCTCTAACTATCAACATGATATTTAAAGCATGGCATAATCAAGATTAAATAGTTTTATTACTATGGATTGTGGCATGGATAACAAGTTGCACACAATAATTTATTTTGCACAAAAGTAAATAGTAGTGGCATTTTGGCTTGCTCACTTTCATGGTACTTTATTTTCTTGGGGTTTTGTTGTGCTTTGCAAACAACCCCCATTTCGTATCATTTTTATTCATAAAACATCAACCTTTGAAATGGGTCCCTTTAAAGTGAAATTGATATCAATACTTTTATTGTTCAAAAAATCCGATAATCAAATGAATGCATTTTATTTAAACCCTTTTGAACAAACCTATTCAAAGAAATAAAATGAATCTTGGTCATTGCGATAAAGCAATCGCAAGATCGCATATCGCAATGACATAAGAAACATATATAAGTGGCACAAAGCTTTCCACCGATGCGATATCGCAATCGGCGATCGGCAATATCCAATGCACATCTTAAAGCGCCCTATACCATTAGCCCCGATGCGATGCGCAATCGGCGTTCGGCGATCAGCGGTGTATTGTCACTTAAGTCTTAATGCGCTCAAGAGCTTTTCACCGATGCGATATCGCATTCGGCGATCGGCGGTATCCAATACACATCGTTAAGGCGCGCTTGTCATACACCCGATGCGGTGCGATAAAGCACAGTTTTCAATAAAAAGCCGTTAAGTGATGGGATAGCTCAATTCATTCATATTTAAAGCTTGATCACTTGCGCTTAGCCGCCAAAACTTCATGCATGCTTAAGGGGATTATTCACCCGAATAACGATATAAAGGGCATTTAAAGTATGACAGGACTTATACAGCCAATTAATGAAATCATGTCTTAAAATATTTCCATGGATTGTGTCCACGCCCATTTTAAAGGCTAAATACCTTTCTTACGCACCTATTCATATATTATCGTCGCTTGCAAGTTTTCATTGTTATCTCTCTGTATTACGAGCAATTGCCTCTCTGTACAGAATTCATCCATAGACAGAAGCTTGAGCAAGATGGGAAAGAAATCCAAGAAGATGGCGGGTGCTTCCGCTCCACCAGTTTCAGTACAAGCTGTTGTAAACAAGAAGAAGGGCCTAATATCTGATACTACATGCACGGGTCTCACCAGAGTTACTTGGCAAGGCACTTATGACTTAATTGAAGCCGAGAAACCACAGAAGATGTTAACAGAAGCTAGTGTCGATTTGCTATGGAAGTCTGATTGTACTCTCAAAGGTTTAGCCGACTCTTTCCTTCATAGAATAGCAGCCAAGGAGTAAATTCTCCCATACACAGACGTCGTGCGATGGGCGATTGAAGAAATCCCAATCTTGGACAGAACTTTCAGTACCAGAGATGGGAGGATTTTCGGATCATTCAAGGGAGATGCCCTAAGGAAAATGTATCATTTGCCCGAGCCAGAGAAAATATATAACAAGGCCTTCCTGGAGAATTTTGCAAGAGAAAATGAAATTGAATCCGAACCCATCAAGGATTGGAGACAAAATCCGAACAAGCACAAACACGAATCTTCCGGTAAGTACTCAGTTGATTCTTTGGCTTCTCCTTATTGTTATGCGGGAATAATGATGTGTAGGCTATGGGGATTGCATGACTCTGCTAGTTTTACCATAGAAATGGTTCCTCTTATGGAGGCAGCGGTAAACAGTATAATTATGGATTGGGATACTATTCTCTCGGATAAACTAGCAGTAGCTGTTAGTAATTTTAGAAATAAGACTGTGGTCACTGAAAGGATAATTCCCCCATTTTATTATAGCGCATATATCTTAGACACATTATGTTTCAATTCCGAATTTCCTGTCCTCGGTTGGAGGTGGACTGCACAGGACCCCTCACCCATTCATATATATCACCAAAAATTATGGAAGTCTTCTTACAAACACCACCTGTATCAAATCTGCAATGGCTTTATGGTGCCCATTTACTATTCCATTTTTGATAAACCCATTCCGAACATTTCCTATCAAGCTTCCTTTGATTTACCAGCAGTGGCAAGTTGGTTTGGAGAAGAGAAATTTACCTATATCAGAGTTTACGGCAGCCAAGCCAACCCACATGTTCTCCCTTTATATATTCCAGATAAGCTGGTAGCAAGAGAAATCGCGTATCAGATTATGGCTGAGAGTACTACACAGACTCTCAAAAGAGAAAAGAAAATAGGATGGCCTTCTTTTCCATTGAGGTGTGGTGTCTATACGCTGCATGATCTTAAACATGTAGAAAAGGAAGCCACAAAGATTCAATCTTTATCTTTGGCCACAATCCCAAACAAGGCATTTGATCCAAAGCTAGTTGCCTATGCCGCATTAGAACAAGCCAAATTGACAAAGTTTGAGCATCAGGAAGATATATTTGATGACCTGTTCACTTCAATTGAAACCATAGGTCAGGATAAGGAACTCACTAAGATGAAATATAATGATGAAGGGTTGACTGAGTTCAATAAGCTTAGAGAACAGAGGTTGCAAACTCTTCCTCTAGATTTACTAGCAACGACCCCAGCGACATCGTCAAGCGAGTCTGGTCGGAAACAGTTAAAAGAATCTCCTGCTATAACAAAATATCATAATAAGGAGAAGGAGGAAAAGCAGAGGAAAGAGCAGGAAGAACGGCAAAAGAAACAAAATGAAGAAAGACAGAGGAAGGAAAAAGAGGAACAGCTAAAGAAAGAGCATGAGGATAGACAACAGAAAGAACAAGAGGTGCATAAGAGGGAAGAGCAGGAACAAGTACAGAAGGAGTCTCAAACCGAGAAAGGGCAACAGACCACCACTGATGTCAATGTGGACACTACCGTAGACCCTAAATTGCTCCAGGAATGGCAGCAGTTTGATTCTATCATCAGTGGATTAGAATGCTAAAAAGATACAGACACTTCTAAGACTAACGACACACAAGACATTACTTCACCTCAGGTTCTAAGTGGAACCAGCGGCCCACCCAGTTCTAAGAATATTGAGATAATTCCAAAAGACCCCACTGATCAAATCATTCTGCAGGTAGAATATATTCCTCCATTGGATGTTTTCTACAGCTCGAAGCATAGAGCAATTGTAAAGCGATCAAGGAAAAGACGAAGGATTGATCAACCTTCCATCTTTCCGGAGCAAACAGTCACGGGTAATGTAGTATGGAAGGAGAAATTGGACCCCTCCGATGACCTAACAAAGCTGTCACAGTATGCTGGAGCCTATTTGGCAGCAACAATCGACAAAGCATCGGAGGTAAGCCTTCTATTGAAGAATAAAGACCAAGAAATTTCTGCATTACAGGCGGAATTGGACGAAACAAAGCAGAAGGCAGCGCAAGCAGAGGAGCAGTTGTTGGCACAACAGTAAACGAACAATCAATTAACCCAGCAATTGCAAGCAGAAAATCAAAATATCGACCAAAATGCAATCCAGAAACAGAAAGAATTGACGGAGGCATTGGCACAGTTGAGAGCAGCGAATGAACAAATGGTGAAAACCAAAGATGAGCAAATCGCTCAAATGTCATCGCAGCTGGAAAAGATGAAGGGTGCTTCACAAGTGTCAGAGTTCAAAAAGGAAGCATCATTGATAAACAATGCGTTAATATCTCAGGTTAGACTCTTGTGTCAACAGATCGCTCAAGCTGAGCCACTGTGCGAGTTAACTATATTTATAAACGAGCAGGTAGAGAAGGCCAGGGATGAATTAAATCAAGCCGAAGAGGCCATTACTGCATATCTTGACTGGCAAGATTCTGATCAGGGAAAAGCAGCAAATTTTCCTAGGATACTTGAAACACATAAGGATATACTTTTCACAGAATGGCACACTCAGGTGATGAAAGCAGAGAGAGCGGCTTCAAGATGTAAATCAACTTCTAGCAATTTAGTTGATTTAGTCAACAACACTCTCTACTTGGCAAATATGATTTCCCAATGTACACCAGGAAAGATGACAACAACAAATACATTGGAGCAATCATGTTATCCTGAGTTAGAAGAAAAGGGAAGATTAATCGCCGGGATTAATAGTTTAAACTTGGAAGCATATTGGCTCTTCCTAATTAAGCCACATACACAAAGAGATGCCCTTAAGTGTTTAATAGATGCAATCGGGTGTATGATTCCCGATATTCAAGATGCCACCTATGCTTCCCAGCTCAGTTCACGTCTCAACAAACCTCCAGAAGTTGAGCCAATGCTTGCAATAAATCAGCTCAGATTCAAAGGATTTATTCATTCCACTATTGGATGTTTAGTGATGTGTCTTTGCTTTTAATCATGTATATGACAATGATATAGATGTTTAAAGTGTGGTAATACGCTTCAATCGCTTTGCTTAACTATTTAGGCACAACAATCTTAAATGAATTAATATCTATGTTATAAAGATACAGTCATCTATATGCTTGTCTTTTAGACATAGAACATCAAACGCTACACTTTAGAGCTCAATAGATTCCCGGGATAGTTCCATTTATTTATATTTCTGTTTATAAGTTTTAGCCTTTCGCTCACTGCTAGTGTAGTCTATAAATCATTCACCCATCCCATCTATCTATTTCTGGGAAACTGGTCCCATTATCCCAGTCGGAGACACTATTCCAAACGGAAAAGGAGCTGTACTAAGGTCCGGACCGGGTGGTTTCCCCAATGTTGTTGCAGCGATTTTCAAGGCATCAACAGGTTCATATTTTTTCATCTTTTTTGACCCTTTTATTTTTTTTGTCCTTTGATTATTCTTTTAGGACATATCCTCTTTACATTTTTTAATTTATCAATTAGGAAAAAAATTTGCACAAAGCAAAGGTATGTACATATTACAAGTTTTAGTCTCGTTCATTCAAAAATTATGACTCCTATTGATATGGGAACCTAACAGTCCCCACATATCCAGCAGAAAAAAAAGGATATGAAAACATTGCCAAAGTCGTCAATGCATTATTAGGAAGTGTATCAGAATCAGAATTCAGCAAAGTCATGTAGCTTAACATAGCCAAAGAAATATGGGACAAAATTATTTAGAGCTATGAAGGAGACTCCCAGGTAAAACGTGCTAAGCTCCAATCTCTCAGAATTCAATATGAAACTCTCAAGATGCATAGTGATGAAAGTATTTCTAGTTACTTTTTACGAGTAGATGAGATTATAAATCGTATGAATAATTTAGTTGAAGAAATAAAGGAGGCTACTATAGTAGAGAAAATTTTAAGATCTCTATCTTCTAAATTTGAGTCAAAAGTATCTGCCATTGAAGAGAAGCAGGATCTACAGTCTATTATTATTGTTCAACTTCATGGAATTTTAACTACCTTTGCAATGATGAAAGGAGGTCCGTGAGAAATGAGAGAAGCCCCTTTCAAATCCTCTTCAAAGAAAAAAGAAAAGGAAGATCTCAAGGAATCTAGATATATATATTAAAAGAAGACGAGGTAAACTTTGTGAAGAAACTTCAACTAGGTACTAGAAGATTCAAAGGTAAGCTTCCCTTCAAATGTTTATCTTGTGGTATAGTTGGTCATTATGCTGCCAAATGTCCTCATAAAGATAACCATGACAAAGGAAAGGATTATTTAAAAGGTAATAGGAAACAATTTGTTAATAGAATAAGTTATTATACTCATGAAGATAATGATGTCTTGTCTAATAATTATGAAGGTGAATCTGAACAAGATATTAAACTAGTCATGGCTTATGAAAATGATGAGTTTATGGATGCCTTAGAAGAAGAATTTTTTCTTAAAGAAATCACTCATCTTAAAATTTGTTTGGAAGAAAAGAATATGGTCATATACAGTTTGACACATCAACTCACTCAAAGGGAAAAGCACAATGAGAAATTAGAATGTGAAGTAGTGGGTCTGAGAAAATAAGTTGAGAAGACAAAATATTTGAATCTTAGATTTGCTGAAGGATCAGAAACCTTAGATGAAATAATCAAGGTTCAACATTCTCCTCTTTTAAAGACCGGTCTTGGATACACAGGAGAAACATCCCAACTAGAAAATCCTTCAGCCATCACCAGAAGCTATGTTGATGCAGCAAAAACCAATGAACAATGCGTCAATCCTCAGCAAAATCCTAAAGGTATTCCCAAGGTAAGCCATGCTCAGTTTAATCCAAAGGTGAACATAAATAGAAGCACCAACCAAAATTTGAAGAATACCAAAAGATTTTATGGCCATAGAAACTTATTCTTTAATGGAAAATGTTTTTCATGCCATAACTTTGGTCATAAGGTTGCTCAAAGTATTGCTTACAAAACTATCATGACTAGAGAAGCAAGAAAAAAAAGGAGCGTGACCGGAATCAAGAATACCCCTTATAACAATGTTTCTCCTCTTGAAGATGAAATTGAATGTTCATTTTGAAATAACTTTGGTCATGAAGAATCTTAATGCATGAGAAAATTCTAGTCAAGATATCAAAAGGAGCAGACAATATCCAACTCCAAGGTATGGAAAGAGAAGGAACTACATTAAAAAAGATGTGGCATAGATTCATTTGCATAAGGAAAAGAAAATCAGTGGTACATTGATAGTGGATGCTCAAAATACATGACAGGCGATAAATATAAACTCATTTCATACAATGCTTTAGAAAAGGAAAACAATGTTTCTTTTGCAAATGACAGACTAGTTGTCATTAAGGGTAAAGGTTTTGTTCATCTAAAAGAAAAGGTGAAAGCTAGAAATGTTATGTATGTTGATGGTTTAAAGCATACCTTATTGAGTGTTAGTCAAATGTGTGATCAAGGAAATGAAGTTGTGTTTCAATTGAAAGAATGTGTGGGTCGTGAGCTTGGCACAGGAAAGACCATAATCAAAGGTACAAGAACTCCAAAAATTCTATATATACTAAAAGGAGGTCAAGAACAATGTTATCTAAGAAAAATAGAAGAGAACTGGTTATGACATAGAAGATCGGGGCATCTAATATTTTCTCAAATAAGAAAATGATGCAGCCTTAAGGCGGTTTTTGATCTTCCATATAGCATCATCCCTGAAAATACCATCTGGAAACCATGCCAATTCGCTAAGAAAACTAGACTTAAATTCAATGCCAAAGAAGGATCAGCAAGTAAGCCTCTTGAACTCATTCATATTGATTTGTGTGGGACAACAAATAAAAAATCACCTCATGGAGAAGAATACTACATTTTATTCATTGATGATTTTCCTAGAATGTGTTGGATTGGTTTACCAAAGCATAAAGATGAATAATTTGAAAATTTTAAGGTCTTCAAATATTTAGTTGAAAATGAATTAGATCTAAAAATAAAATGTCTCAAATCTGATCAGGGAGGAGAATTCATATCAGATGAATTTTTTGAATTTTGTGAACAACATGGAATAAAGAGATATTTCTCTATTTCCATAACTCCTCAACAAAATAGCATGGTGGAAAGAATGAATAGAACAATTCAACAAATGGCTCAAGATATGCTTGATGAGATTGGAACTCTTGACACATTATGGGGCCAAGTTGTACATATTACAGTAAATATTCTCAACAAAGCTTATATATGTGTAAATAGTGATCAAACTCAATGTGAACTTTGGTATGGTAAGCATCATACTGTAAAACACTTCAGAGTTTTTGGAAGAAAATATTTCATAAAAAATTATGATGAAAAACTTGGTAAGTTTGAACCCGGAGCAGAGGAAGGAATATTTCTTGGTTATTCAGCTATAATTAAAGGATGCAAATGTTATCATAAGAGACTTTGAATTTTTTTTTAATACATTGACGTTGTAATCAATGAAGGATGCATAAATCCGAAACATGTGACATAATAAAAGGAAGAATATAATGATGAAGATGGAGTTCTTTCCTGTATCAGATCGAAAGGATATAGAGGAAGAAACTAATGAATCATCAGATGAAGATACATCTGAAAGAGAAAAGGCTCCATCCAGGTATGTTCAAAAGAATCATCTAGAATCTCAGATTATAGGAGAAAAAGGGTCTGGAGTTAGACAATAAGAACTCTTGTAGGATCTTCTAGCTATCTAGCATTATTATCCTTGCTAGAACCACAAAATTTAAATGAAGTTATCACATATGAATGTTGGGTTAAGGCCATGGATGAATAACTTGACGAAATTGAAAAGAAAGATACTTGGGAATTAGTTCCTAGACCTCATGATAAAAATGTTATAGGAACAAAATGGATATTCAAGAATAAGTTGAATGAAAATGGAGAGGTTATTAGGAATAAAGAAAGGCTTGTTTGTAAAGGGTAGGCTCAACAAGAAGGTATGGAACTTTAAGAAACTTTTGCACCTATTCCTAGACTTGAAGCAATAAGAATGTTTCTTGATCTTTCAAGCTTTCAAAAATTCAAAGTTTATCAAATGGAAGTAAAATGTGCATTTCTTAATGGATATTTATAAGAAGTATAGGTTGAAAAACCAGAAGGATTCATTGTTGGAAATGATGCAAACTTAAAAAGGCTTTATATGGACTAAAACAAGCTTTGAGGGCATGGTATTATATTCTTGTCAAATATCTTCAACAACAAGGCTTCACAAAAGGATCTACAAACAACAACTTATATACAAAAATTGAAAATGATAAATTGCTAATTATTGTTGTTTATGTTGATGATATCATCTTTGGTAGTAATGAAGAATATATGAGTCAAAGTTTTGCTTTAGTTATGAAGCAAGAATTTGAAATGTCTTTACTTGGAGAACTAACTTATTTTCTTGGTCTACAAGTGCAACAAACAAAATATGGCATCTTTCTTTCACAAACTAAATAACTCAAGTAGATTCTGAGGAAGTATGGAATGGAAGATTCCAAACTAGTATGTACTCCAATGGTAACAGGATGTAGTCTCAGTTCCAATGATGAATCTCCCACAGTGAATCAACCAAAGTACATTTCTATGATTGGAAGTCTAATTTATCTAACAGGTACCAGACCGGATATCATGCATGTAAAATCAATTGTTGGAATATTCCAAGCCAATTTAAAGGAATCACATCTTCAGGCTGTAAAAGGAATATTCAAATATCTCCAGGGAACTCAAGACTTTGGTTTATGGTATCCTAAAGATATATATCTCACTCTTCATGCATATACAGATACAGATTGGGCTAGAAATGTTGATGACTGAAAAATCACTAGTGGAGGTGCATTCTATATGGATCATGATTAGTATATTGGTTCAACAAGAAATAAAGTTTGATTGCATTATCTACAGCTGAAACAGAATATGTGGTGGTTGTAACTTGCTTCACACTAATTTGGATGATGGAGACATTACAAGATATTAAAATCACATGTACTCCACCCATCTTCATCCTATGTGATAATACAAGTGCTATTAGTATTTCAAAAAATCTTGTCATGCACTCCAATACCAAGCACATACCCATTAAGTACCACTTTCTATGAGAACAAGTGCTTGAACATAAGGTTAAATTGGAGTATGTTCCCTCCAAAGAACAGGTTGGTGATATATTTACCAAACCTCTTCCCAGAGAAGCATTTTAATATCTCAGACAAAAGTTGGGAGTTATTTTTGCCTCATCCTACTGTCAAAACCAATTTTTAGAGGAGTGTTTCCTATACACAGATTTCTTGAAGCGGAGTGGCATATATACACAAGATTTTGTGCCATAGTGGTGTATGTGTTTTTTTTATAGAAAAACAGCGGGTTACACTCAAAATCAGTTTTTGACATGGGTGTGTAGTTTGATATTGATGGTTACAGTTTGCTCATATGCTTTTCTCATTGATTTTTGTTTGATTGATGAAGATGCCTTTATGAATGAATTGTTGACAATGTGCAGGTAGCACAAGTTCAAGGGGAGAATTAGCCTTCAAAACATTATTCATTGTTGGCATCATGGTTTTGAATTCAGCTATGGTCTTAGTTATTAATATCATTAGTTGTAAAGGTCATGTAAAGACCTATGGTGTAATAATATGTCTCTTTTTGTCATAGTCTATTATGAATGAGTCCTTTTGGGCAAATGATGTGATTTGTACCTCCACGATGAATGGGAAGGATAATGTAATAATTGCAATTTTTCAGTCCTATATGAACATTTGGTATATCCCCACTTGGTTGGGTGATTGATGTATGTATGCCATTGGTGATAGGAAGGTCATACTCACATAGTTGAGTTACAGAGTCATGTTATTCTCTTGAAAATTATTTCTTCCGACTCTGCATGTACTTAGGGGGAGCATGGACAGTATAGTGCATCTCAACATGTACTAAGGGGGAGAATATCTTGGTCCACCCTTTGCCCCTGATGTCAAAGGGGGAGAGTATCTTGGTGTTTCTTGATATATCTAAAAAGTTCTATAGCTTGATGTGATCAACACCAATATGGTTTCCATCAAGTCCAAAGGGGGAGATTGTTGGCATTATGGTATATGTGTTGTCCTTGATGGCAATCCACACACAGGTCAGTTCAGAATTGATAAAGGGAAACTCACATTGTAACAGGTCAATTCAGAGGTATAATGGCTTAGTAGAATAGGATGATGGAACAAAGGATTATAGATCAAGATCAAGTAATTGAAGAAAAAAAATGTTTCAATTTGTATTAAGTTGTATACACTGGTTCACCTAGTCCAAGTCGCGTATACAAGCTAGTTCATAGAAAAAAAGGAGCGTATACATATGTGTTGTACTTTGAGATAACCTAAGGTCAATTGGCTATGCCAAAGCATCTAAAATATTTTTTTTGATTTTAATGGTTGGATGACCCATGTGAACTTCTTTTTAACAGGTGCTTTAAACTTAGAAAAATCTCTAATAAAACAAAAGGATGCTCTTTAAATAGATATGGCTATTTTGATTTTAAATGTGATGGATAAGAAGAATATAGAGAAACATAAATTATTCAATATTCAAATAGAGTATTTCACCATTTACAAGAAAAAATTGAGAAAACTATGTTTTCCTAATTACCAAAATATAATCAAGTCATTTCAAAAATCTTGGGCAATTTAAATCCAAAAAAGGCATTTACAAGAACAGACAGTCCTGTAAATTAATCACTTAATTAAAATACAACTTCATAGTGGATTAAATATGAAACTGAAATTTAGTTAGCTTTTCAATCAGATGACTATAAATGAAATAAATTATATGAGGACTAAATAATGAAAAACATAAGAAAATAACTCACAGAGAGACAAGCCGTATGAAGTAAATCCAGAATCATTTATTCAATAAAAAATGCTCCAACTTAGTACAAATCTATCAGGTAAGTAGCTCAAGGGTGTAACCCTGAAATACTTTGATAGAATGAAGTATTTAAACAAAAATGCAAAATATCAAAATCAATTCCTGAGTGATGAGGCATGCTATTATTATTTAAAATTTAACAGAACGAGAAGAAATTTCGTCCAAAAGAATGAATCTGAACATTTGGCCCTACTTTGATGGAAAATTGTTGGTAAGTGGCCACTATTCTGGTGTTGTGCTGGCCAAGCTAATCTGTCTTATAATCCTAATATTCACACAACTTTTCCCACCATTCTTCATTTGGAATGGATATGATTTGATGGAATTAACAGATAGATGAGGTGACAACAGAGGAATTATGTGTTATCACTAAGAACTTTTCCTTAGAAGTTTTGGAAGAAGGGAAGGCTTTGAGGTAACCACAAACCAAATTTTAAGCATAGGATCTCACCAACCTATGGCTCAGAGAGGTCTCTCTCTATATAATTTAGCTATGTTTGCTTAGATATTAGGCTAGTTCTGGAGTTTAGGGGGGGGGTTTTGATTTGTATGAAGATTTGGTTGTGGAATCTTTAAAACAGGCAGATAGGTTGATGCCTTTGGGCCATTGGGCAATGGAGTCAAAGAAGGGCAGAAAATATGTAGTTAAATCACTAAAGGGAATGTTCAAGGGGCAAGATAGAAGATTAAAGTACAAATCCTTGGACTAAATGGTGAAATGAGTCTTAACATGGGTGAGAGGGCAATCAAGAATCCTCAAACCGAGGCTAAGATGGGGGAACAACAGTAGATCATGAGTAAAGGGCAATTAAGAATCCTTTACTATAGACCAGACGAGAAACTATGGAAGTTAAGGAGCAGTTAAGAATTCCCTAGCCAATATAGTTTAAGAGAAAACATTAAGAATGTATAATAGTAAAACAGAGTGCAGTTAAGCAAATTCTGAAATAATATTCAAGTTAAACATTCAGATTTCTGAAACATTTAAGATTATGAAACAACTTTAAGGGAGATAAAACAACACAAGAGAATTACTCATTTTTACTTTGCTTTACACATGAATCCCTTGAAATATCTGATCTGTATTCATCAATCGAGCATGATGGCCTAGTCAGTGAAACAAAAGCTTTTACAGTATTTGAACAAAATTCTATTGAAAGTATAAGAATCCACCCTACATACTTTGATTTGTGAAGTATTTATACAAAATGTTTTTACAAAATATCCCAAACTAACTTGGGAATTAATCTAGGAAATTCAAAATATCTTCTCGCAGGAAGATAGTGACAGCTATTGCACTGTTTTCTTGTTGTCCCTTTTATTGTGGTTTAGCTGGAAGTTTATGGTTGCTATGCTTTGTGTTGGCCAAAGGCCGTTGTCTTTTATATTGATACTCTTTGACACAGATACTCTTTGACCTTGTAATCACTTGACTCTGATGCTCTTTTACCTCATTGACTGTGTGTTTGACCTTTAACTGTGTTCTGCTAGAGTAAGTTAGTCAACTTTTCCCATTCATGATCTGTTGGTAACCGGATACTTAGAATTCTTCGGTAAGTTTCATCTGCCTCAGTGTATTTGGAAAATGTAAGCTAATTTACAGACAAATGTTTTACCTCATGCTGGAGGTAAAATAGATTTTCAAAATAATTATACAGTACCTTTCCTTTTAGCATTCCTGAAACCTATGAAGTAGCCACTTGCTGTCTTGCTACATCCCTGAGTTTATCATTGTAATCTCCTTGTTCCATAATTTTATCATGAATGACTAAGGGATTAGGTAATCCCTTTTCTTTTAGCTTATCAAAATTAGCCATGAACCTATCAACGACCACTTGCATTTCCTTGCTCTTTTCCTCTAACTTTTGTATAAGGTCCCTCTTGGTGAGGACTTTCTTTACCTCCAGAATCGTAGCAGTCATGTATTTAATTTCTAGTTCCTATAATTGGTACTTCTTATTTGAATTTAAGAAGTGGATGAGCCTAGTAGCCTCTCCAGGTCTGTTGCCTAATTCAATCTTCACTTTCCAAATAGCCTTGGTTATTAATGCTATGAGATCAATCTTCTCGAATATGACCTGTATGGATGGCCAAATATCATTGACAGAGTCAATGATATTGGCCCTTAGTTTTTCCTTGGATTCTCCAAGAGGCTCCTTTAGTGTCAAGTTTCTTTCCATTGACTTGAGCTTTTCCTTTATCCTGGCAGGCTTCTATTCCTCCTCTTTTTGCATAATCTTGGCTTACAGTCTGTTTCTAAGCTTGCCACCTGTTCCTTTAGCTTGTTTATCTCATTTGTCTGAATAAACATTTCTTCCATGGCATGAACAAGCTTGGCTGCTTCATCTATTGTTGTACTTGTTGCTGTTGTGGAAGTTGTTGATGTAGATGTTGCTATTGTGATGGGCAAGGCAATTCATGTGGAATTTTTTGGAGCCAATGTAGCTTCCAATGTAGATGGTATTGCAGTAGTCACTGTAGGGATTATAGTTGCTGGTGTGGTCCCTACTTCACCTTGCTTCAATTGGATTAAGGCATCCAATTCCTTCTTTGTTCTCTTCAACTGATCATTCAGCTTGAGGACTAAATCCATTAAGTCCTCATGATGAGTTTGAGACTGTAACACCTCTTGTGTTTGTGGATGATGCATGGAGGGTATGTTTAGTTGCTTCTTTAGTGAAGCAATGTCCTTGTTCTTCTGTTTTATTAACTCCTCTATTGCTTTGATATCTTTGGGATCATGTCCCATTTCTATGATCAAGTCTTCCAAAGACTTGATTTTGTTACCCTTGACTTGTGAAGAAGCCTGTTCAAGCTTATATTGGGCTGAGATGTTGTTCAGGGACCTTTTTAGTTGATGAACAATTATGGACTTCCTTGTCAGGATGGAGTAGATCATTTCTCCAGCCTGCTTATGAAACTCTATTTGGTCCATAGGGTGAATATCCCTGGCTAACACCTCAAAATCAACTTTCTTGTAGTCAGTAGGTGTCCTTGGTTGTTGTACAGTTGGTTGAATGAAGGACACTTGCATCTTCCCCTCTTTGATGTCAAAGGCTGACATCAATCTATTCTGACCTGGAGTAAAAAGTTTGAAAAGCCGAGCATATGTCTTAGCTTTCAGCCTTTCATTCCTCATTTTTATCTCTTTGAATTTGTCTTTGATACTTTTATCCTGTTCTATTGGCGTGCTGAAAGATGAGGCCTCTACACTCATATGTCTCTGTATCATCTGGGTTCCTGAGGATGATGGGGGTTGTTTTTCATCTGAAGGAGCAGTACCTTTACTCCTTTATAGCTTAGAATTAGTTATTTCAACTAAGCTATCGTTTTCTTCCTTTTTTGACACAGGATTTAGTCTAGGTTTTTTGCTTTGGCCTCTTTCATATTGAACATTGAAGTATTGTGTCCTTGAACTTGATCCTTCCTCCCTACCCATTTTGGGATTTTTCTCCTCATTTAGAGGAGTCTGCATGATAGGGGGAGTTCTCATTCTCCCTTCCTTAGGTGGTACCTGCAGAAATGAATTTTCATCAAGTTGATTTTCTAGATCTAATAATGTGTTTTCCGCAACAACTTCAGTATTATCCCTGTCCTCTAACGTGTTTTCTACCCACTGTAATTAGTTGGCATACTTTTCTATCTCATGGATGCGGTGATGGATATAGGGATCCATATTGTTTTTCTACCTCCTTTTGCCGATGAAATCCAAGGGATCATATCTCCATATGAAGCTCTGCTTTAATTTTAATCTCTAAAGGATCAGGTCTACCTCCTTTCTAGCTTCCTTGCTATTACAAGTAAAAGGGCCCAATTGGTCTTTGATCTTGAGTTGGGCTTTCTTTTTGGCTTTAAGAAATCTTACCTCATCTGAATTTATTATCTGCCTATAGTACTCCAGGGCAAATAACCTCTTCGGGAGGTATTTAGGTAGTTTGTATGGGGCAAGTTGGCACACATAAATCTTGATATCAGTGTGGTTTTGGTACAAGTACCAATCTCCCACCTGATGATTGATGTTTAGATGAAGGAATCTCCTAATCTCAGGAATAATTCTTGGTGGAGGGGTTCCACTAAGCATGGTCATCACAAGGTGGACAAAGGAATCTATGAATTCATTGTATGAATAGGGGAGGAATATTGATGAATCAATGGGGTCGAGAAGAGGATTGATCTTGGTCGGCCCTTGGTGTCCAACTTTTTCAAGGTAAGTGGGAATATGTCTGAGTGGTAATATAGGAAAAGGTGATAAAAGGCGGAGGAGTATTTGAATACTCTTGCATTACTCATTGTGAGGAACTGTTCATGCATCCTGTCAGCTATGAATTGAGCATAGTCATATATGACAGTAGGAGGCTGCGTTGGAGTGTATATGGACATGAAGGCCAAATAATCTCATCAATGTATTCATGATTGGTATAACCTAGGACACTAGGTATCATATCCATAATATTTATCCCCCGTGAGGAGAAAATGGTAGCTACATATGGAGGAGGATCCTTTGGGATGTGCTTTTATTCTCTTATGAAATTTTGGAACATTTCTGCTAATTTTGCAGAAGTAAGCTTAGGGAATTGGTCTAATAAGGCTCCAATTGAAAGAGGAGTCAAGTTTTGGCAAGGTTGGAGTTGTAACATCTCATTTATAGATTCTATAGTGATAGTGAATAGTATTGTCTCATTAGGGGATATGGTTGTTTTCTGACTTGGAATATAATTGGCATGGTAGTAATGTACAATTTCTGGGAAAATGTGAACTTGAGGAAATTGGTATTTAGGAAAATTGGAATCCAACAGACCAATTTCATATGCATGGTTGAAGTACCTATCCCTACTTTGGTAGTATACCTTGAGAGGGGATTCTTGGACAAAGCTGTCTTTTATCTGAAAATCTTTGTCAGCTAGGGGAAGGTGGTCCAGGTCTAGATGGAGAGTGGTGACAAGTCTTACATCCATGGCAATTGGGGCGGAAATTCTCAATTCTTGAGGCTTTGCGTACGGGGGGTAATTTACAGTGTTTTTTTTTTTTAGGGAAACGGTGGTTTAGCAAGGAGTAGACTTGAGTTTCCTTAATTAATTTTAAACTTAACCAAGAATACTCAATGACTAGTTTCTTTGAAATTGACAGGATTTTTGATCAATTGTGGCTTAAATACCAGGAACTGGGGTGAAATGGTTCTGAGAAGGGTGGCTGGTGACTACAAATGGTTGAAGGGGTTCTGTATAGGTTGCAATGTTGTTTGGGTGGTCTGCAACGTCTTTGGAGTGAAATTAGACATGGGTTGACGGCTTCGACATTCGCAAGTGGTGTGCACACGTAAAGAGGTTTACAGTTGAAATTCCAATGAAAACAAATGATTTGGGGCTTTTTGGATTTTTGATATGGAAAAATTCTTTTTGGCAAGTATGGGTGAATAGTGACTAATTTGTCACGTAGCAGGGAAGTGGTAAGAGGTTAATTTCACACTTCTTATGGGTGTCAGGTGGTTTTTTGCAGGCGTCGCCCGATTCCACTCAATGATTAACACGTTGCAGGGGAGGTCTCATGGAAAACAACTTTTTCGGGCGTGTATCATCTGACGGAGGATCCCAACCAAAATGGTTTCGGGACGTTGGATCTGGGCCTTTAGATCGGACGGTGGTCAGGGCGCGATTGCACATGGAGGTTAATGGGGGGCTGACAGGAACTTTAAATATGGGAGTATGGGGATTAATGGCAGATTAAGGTGATATTATTAATTTTGATCGCAGATCGACCAATTAGAGATTTTGGTCGGGGTTTTAGGTGATAATAATAGTTTATAGTTAAACTAGGGTGTAGGGTTAATTAACACATAGGAGCTACATATATAGGGAAATGGGTTTTTCATTGGGATTTAATATAATAAAATTACAAATTAAAATGAAAATATGAGTGGAAGAGGGAAAAATCACTAAGTAAATGCTCTTTTTGTGAATTTGATGTTTTTCACATATTAACATTAATACTTCGATAAAGTGTTTTGGTGGGTTTTTTATATGAAAGGGGAATTTACATGGGGGTGATTGCTTTCCCTAGGAAAATAATGTTTTAACCTTAGGAAAAGCGGTTTTATTAGGGAAAATGAGGGGAATTTGGAACTTGGTATCTATAAGTCATTGAGCCAAGGGTTCGGTCCCTCTAGAAGTCAGAGAAATGCTTTGAGCCCCTTTGGCTTAGAGTTTTTTTAGTACTTAGAACTTTATTACGCGAAATTAGTTAAGTAAAATCGGTAAAATGAATGGGGGAAGTTAATAAATTAAACTTGAAATCCATCTTCATCCTTCATTGACCATTTACATTTGAAGCCTATGATGAGAGATTATAAATATGCTTTTTTCCCTATCATCATATTTCTGCAACCTTTCTTCTACTTACCCATCTACTTGTCCTACCATTTGTTCTTCACTTTATTAGGGTGCATTTAGACTAGCAAACCATTATTAAAACATTTTTTTTTTTTTTTCATAGAGAATATCTAATTCTATCACTATATCATCTAAGGGCTCAGATTAAACTGATGAGCTCCTTTTATTTTATTCTGCCTAGTCTAATGATCTACCAAGATTAAACAGTTTGGTCAGATTTTATTCTCTAACTACCAACATGAAATTTAAAGCATGGTATAATCAAGATTAAATAGTTTGATTACCCTAGATTGTGGCATGAATCACAAGCTTCACATAATCATTATTTTTCATAAAGTAAATAGTAGTGGCATTTAGACTTGCACACTTTCATGGTCTCTTTCGTTTTTTTTTGGGGCTTCATATTCTTCACTTTTTTGGTCCTTTTTCTTTATTCTTTTTGTCCTTAAATTTTCTTTTACGACATACCCTCTTTTTATTTTTTATTTTTATTTTTAATATGGAAAACATTTGTAGAAGGAAAAGGTATGTACATATTACAAGGCATGACCTTAGCCATTCAAAATTATGACTCCTATTGGTATAGGAACCTAACAGTGGCTCCACTTGGGGATGGCATTTCCTTTTGAAATGTCAAGAACTTTGAGACCAGTAGCCTTGGAATTTTGACTTCAGTTACCTTGTTATTTTTCTCCTTTGAACTTGATTTATTCATACTTATGATAATAAACCCTTAAAAGCTTAGGGCCTTTTCTCCGGGCTTCGATTATAAAGGTTTACCATCCAATCTAAACTAGACTTTTTTCAAAATAAAATATACACACATGGGAAAGGAAAATTAGTAACTAGGTTCTATGTAATGTTTGAGCATTCAACCATTCACTGGTCCTTCTCCTTCTTCAATACCATCTAGCCCTTTAAGGAAGAAAGCATTGTTCCCTATGTAAGCATAGATGATATAGGGGCCCTTCCATAGGAAAGCAAATTTCCCATGCTTACCCTTATCTTCCCTTCTCGAGTACCACTTGAGTACTTTATCACCTAAGTAGAAATCATATACCTTGGTCCTTATATCAAAAATCTTTTTGATATTTTCCTGCATAAGTTGAGATTTGATGTAGACCTCTTCTCCGGTTTGCTGGAGATGAATAGTCTGGTTTATTCTCCTCTTTATATCATTTGGTTCAAAGTGCAGTTCTTGGAGCATCTTCATCACTGGTACTCCCAAAGAGGATGGAAAAAAACTTCTTGTTAAAAATCGCAATAAGAAATGTGAAAAACAGCACTGCTATAAATAGCAGTTTGGGTACCAGTGTTGGATTAGGAAACAGGGAATGAAAAATGGAGGTGCTAAAAATAGAATTTCTATTTTTAGCAGTTCAAAATGGATTCCTATTTTAGTCAGTCCCTGGACTAAACATAGGAAGTAAAATTTGAATTTGAACTTAACAACTGTTTGAAAAATAAATTAATTAATTCACCATGAGTTAATTAGTTGTCAAAAATCAAACATGAAGTCTATGTGAGGACATGCAAAAATTTATCTATTAATTGAGAAAATTTTCGATCAGTTAAAGAGATAAGGAGGAGTTCTAATTCGAGTAGTAATTAGTTGGCTCAGTTAATTGAGTCAATTCCAGTTATAAGTGATTTAAACAGTTTGTTTAAATTAAGTAAGTTCAGTTAGTTAATGCATGCTTGCATATAACTGCTGCACTTCAGATAACCGAAGATTCTCTCATGAATAACTCATGCATGTCAGTTCAGACAGAGACCTAGTTGAGATCAGATGTGGGACAGTGTACTATCAGATGCTAGGATATTTCTAGTAAGTATTCCTTACATGGAGAAGGAAGCTTCTTCCTTCTATGACTACATAGTTGGACCTAAGGTGACAACAGCTATGATCAGGCCAATTTACATGTGTTTGGTAATTGGACCCTAATCAAAATTACACAAGGAAATAGGAGCTTGGACCTGATATGCAACCTTTATATATAGGCTAGGTAGTCCATGAGCTTTATCATTAGATTACAGAGAGAGCAGGATAGCTTTTGAGCTTATTCTTTGCATATGTTGTTAAGGATTTCCACTTGATTGATAATACAGTGTTGGGGTTTTATGCTGGTGCTTTCCCCGATGATATATTTAGTGTTATGTGTGGTTGATTCCTTCTTATCAGTTCTATGTGTAGAGCTATAACTAGGGTCTCCCACACCTCTAATTATCCTACATTAATAAATCAATCCGGGAACGTTTTGTTATTGCAAAGAGTAACTCAATCAGAGGCTATTCGTCCGAGTAATGCTTAGTAGTATAGCGTTCAGAAAATACAAAAGTAAACAGATGCTAAACTATAACTAAATTACTCCAAAAAGATAGAATCACACAAGACAGTTTATCAGTCAAGGGTACAGAAGCGATAACCCATCCCTCTAAAAACTGATGGAAAGGAAATTAGAGCATGGACCATAGGTTTGGGAGCTAGGCAGCGTCTGCTGAGGCTCACTACAGCCTTAGACCTTCTCTCACACCAAAACAACAAATGCAAATAAATGGAACGTCAGCAAGTAAAATGGAACAACAAAAGGAAATGGAACAACAGTAAATAGAACAGCAGTAAATGGAACAACAATCAAAAGAACTAAATCTCGCGAGTCAAAACCAACTTACTCACACTCTGCTATAACATTCTTCTCTCCTCAAGCAAACTAGATGGAATATACTTTATGGAACAACACTCATTGATGAATTATGGAACGACAATAATCAACCATATATACATGCGTCGCATTAACATAGTAATCTGACAATTAAGGGTAATATAACTATGTTTCTAAACATAATAACATTACTTTCAAATTCCAATAATCGGGATTTCAAATGAATCAAATGACAGTAATATTCACATAGACGCTCCGTAACAGAAATAGTTGGTTTGAGACTAAAAGCATGCGATTCAACTTTGAAGAGATCCAATTATGCGGTGCAGAGTCATTACACGGATTTTCTGAGAAAAACCATTAATGCATTGATCGTAACAGAGCATAGCATAGCATATGAAAGATATATCAGATTACCGAGTAATAAAGATAAGAAAACCACGCATAAATCACAGTATAATGATACAAAAGAAAGTTTTCTTCGGAGCCGGGCCCTTAGATGCCAATGGTACACCGCCTTAGGTTACTACAGACGCAAAGACGAAATAAACACAAAGTATTTTATATTAACGCATCAACAAATGTACAGTAAACCAGGTCTCAGTGAGACTCGATGATCAAAGTTTCGTCTGAAACTGAAAATTGCAAAAACAGGAGTCCCCTTGCTCAACGATGTTGTTCCTTTATATAAAAGTAACGGCGGGCATATCTAGGTAAGAAAGATAAGTAAAACAACGATCCCTCAGGATCAAAGATCCTGAGGGATTCGCCAATCTGTTAATCCTTTACTTTTCTTTCTCTCCTTCACCAAATTGGTATCCCTCCTTCCTTTCCTGGGTTATTCAACTTTGATTTGCTCGATCTCATTTGCATCTGGTTCCCTTCTAGAGGGACAACAGTTATTCCTCTGTTTTTCTCTTTTGGACGGCAACTCCTTGCTTCCACCTTTCCCTGTATAGAAAAAAAACAATTATCAATGATTGAGCTTCCCATGTTAATTCTTACACATTTTATTAAAATTATTTATCTCTTTGAATTCATAATGCAGAAAAGGTTACAAATATTACTGAAAAGCCACTAAATTGTTTGTCAAAATCATACCTTTCAAGTGCTCCACACACCCCCCTGCTTACCCTGTTTCATGCCCTCATGGAAACAATATAGTTGACATGCAAGGCGGTAAGAGAATAGGCCGGAGAGGGAACCTCGTGAGGAGGCCGACAACCGTGATGAGCAACTAGATTATCAAAAAACTGATTTATTTGATCTGCAGGCATTTCATACAAGGCCTGATATCCGGGTGCAGGGTGCCAAATAATTGGACTACGAAATCGATACCCCAACCAAGATGGCCCTGCTTGCAGAATACGTTCCCCATAAAGGTTCAATTGGCTGGCAGCCAGCTCAAAATTCTTGTATTTGAATGGTTCCCTAAGCTCGATGTTTGGGCTAGAGGTCCGGTATCGGAATTTTGCAGCATCGATGGCAAGGTATTTAATAGTCACAAAATATTCCAGACTATGTCGGATCAGGTCTTCGTGCATGGGTCCTAATATCTCGATGACACCCGGGGTCCTCATAAGGCTCCTATGCTCTCTCCATAGCATCATTGGGTCTCTAGGCTCGGCTCGCACCCATAAGTCTAGGCTATTCTCCTATCTCTGAAAGGTGTTATAAGCTCTGAGCCATTTCAACTGATTAACCCCAAATGAAATGAAGGCTTGCAATTGTATGTCGCCAACAAAAGGGCCAGGATTTAAGTCAGTTTCCTGGTCTAGCACGAGGTTGTGCAAGTAAAATTCGCACAATAATCTTTGAACCTTAATTCCATAATGCTTGCAACAATCTATAAAATCATTAACAATATTGATGTGGATAAGAGCGCCTGCCCTAACGACTTTTATTTTTAATCGCAAATATAGTTCAAGCAAAAATAAAGCATAATTTTTAGCAGGGGCCCTACAGGTCAAAACGTCATTATACAAGGAACACACAGTGTCCATCTACTTAATAACAATATCTAATCGACGAGTTACCTTGGCAACCTTTTCTTGCTCCTTTTTCCATCCTTCAAAGGCCTGGCTCTCAGACTGACTAATATCCCGAAGTTTCTGTTGTAATTCTTCGTATTTCTCCCGGGGGACTGTTTGTTCTCTCAGCTGCTCAGCTTCTTGCTGAGCTTGCTTCATCATTTTGTGCAAGGTTCTTGTTTTTGGATCCTTTTTCCATAGAGCCGTAGAGGCTTGGAATTTTATCTGAACCTTTTTGTTATGCTGTTTGGAGTTTAGAACCCGAATTACCCCTGAGGGTGGTGCTTCTGTTTGGGTCTTCTTGCTCTCTTTTTCTTTCTTGACACGAATGAAAGGTTGCTGTGGTCCCCCTATCATCGGAGCATCTTGTTGTTCCTCTACCTCAATTGGAATGTCCATCCGTTCTTCAGGGTCAATTAGAACAACAGTCTGTCCCTCAACGTCATTTGGAACAACAGTCTGTTCTTCAATGTCATTTGGAACAATAGTCTGTTCTTCAATGTCATTTGGAACAACGGTCTGTTCTTCGGCAGTAGGTCTTCTAATGGGGTTTCAACCAACAGAGTGGCTATAGGTCTGTCGTCTTCTTGTCCTACAGGATTTTGCTGCAGTGGCCCTCTTTCTTTTCCTTGTGGTCCTTCGTATCCTCAGGTTGGCTTTCATAATTCGAATTTGTTGTCGGAGCTTGGCTATAGTCCCCAGCAGCCTCTACTATTTCCTCCTTAATTTCTTAATCTCTATTGCCTTGGCAGAGGGTTTACGACTGGCCCTTAAATCTGCTTCTACTCCTAGAATTTCTTCTGGTGTCTTGGGAACAGATTGTTCCTGATTGGTGTCTCTTATTTCATCATCATAAACGGGCAAGTTTTCTTCTCCTGCCTTTTCTGCATGCGCTTTCTCAGGTGTGTCTTCCTCCGAGGGTCCGTTAGGGATGCCTGCTGTGCTGGAGGGTTGGCCATGCTGCACCATATTGGCTAGGACTGCTGCCAATTCCTCTTCACCCACAGGGTCCTGCAGCGGGCTACCCCCTCGCTATACTACTTCCTCTTCTTGATTGGCCTGGTCGGTGGCTGCCTTGGAGTGTTCAGCTTCTGTTTATGTTCTATAGTGCTCATCCCCTTCCTCAACTCCTTCTCTAGGCTGCTCAGCCTCGACCCCAGATTACTCAGCATTTTCTTCGGAAGGTCCTCCTTCTGGTTTTGGAGGTTCGTCCGTAATCTCGATTGGCTAGGTAGTGGTCCCCTGGATCTTTTCCAGCCTTCCTCGTATCCGGGCCAGCCGGGCTGATTTCCTTGGCCTCTCAGGTTGTTCGAGTGTACCAGCAACATTTTTCTCTGCTACCAATTCTCTAGGTTCCTCTGGTCGTTCTGGTGTATTAGAGGATTGTTTTCGTTTTGGAGCAACATATTTTTCTGCTGCCAATTCTCTGCGTTTCTCTGATCGTTCCGGCGTGCTAGAGGAATGTTTAGGTTTTGGGGATGGTGCAGCCAATCCCCCCTCGACCATTACGATGAGCTCCTCCCAGCTGCTCTGTTGTTGAGTGAGACTATGGCTCACTATCAATCGAATCAGTTGATGGTGGCTAACGACTGCTTCTATGTGTTGTGCCTTTTTCAGGCTTCGGGCCGCATCATGTAATAACGAATTTAAGAGTGTAGGGAGATTTACAGAACATTTTCCTTTCAAAAAAGCTAAGAGTTTCAGATGATGTGGTCTTACCACGTCTTTCCTCCCTTCACAAGTGATGTAGTTCTGCACTATCTTTGCTAACTCGGTCCAGGGTTCCCCTAACGTTGCCGGAAGAACTCCCTTCCCTTTGACTGTCAAGCTTTGGCCTTCATCCTGGAAAATCTCCATAACCTTTTGTAGTCTTTCTTTCTTCAGCGTCCATACGGGTCCGACAGCTAGTAGTCCCGAGACTTCTGCAATGATATCATCAGTGACCGCTATCCATCCTTCTCTTACTATGGAGTAGTTCTCCTGCAAATTTTGCAAGAATTCCAACGCCACTGCTTCATTCGATTCTCGTAGGCGACTGAAATAATTCAGCCACCCTGCCTTTTCCAGGATCTCACGGGCAGCAGCGGAGACTGTCAACTCCTGAGGTTCGCTTCGGACTGTCTTTCCCCCCATGATTCCACTCATAATTCTTAATGGAACAACAACTGCCTGAAGTCGTGGAGAGAGTGATCGTCACAAAGAGGGTGATCGTCGCAAAGTTTTGGAAAAGAACACAGAGCATGCAACAAAAAAAGGATCATGGATGGAAATTTCAGTAAAATAGAATTATCATACCGTTAAACCATGGCATACCTTCGTACATTATCTTGCCCGAATGGTTTGCTGACACGTAATCCATGGAGTAATGAGGTTACCTCCCCCCCCCCGGCGATCTGATAGGCTGTCCCCAACCATCAAATAGAGGAGCAACAGCCATTTGGAAATCAAGTCATAAAGAAACAGCATATGAAATTATGCCATGTTTTAAAAAGACAACGAAATACCGAAATCGAGGCAAAAAGGTAGATCGCATTTTACATAAGAGCCTGCGTGATATGATGAGAGGCCGGGGAATGGGACGTCTGTCAAGCGCACGAAATCTCCAGCGGTCATTGTCAGTTCCATTGCCATGATTGGTGGTAATGAGTATTCATGCGATGTATACATCGGGACATAAAATATGATCTATTCATAGGATATAAGAGACAAAGAAGTATTGATATCATACCTGTTGGTGTAACCATTATGACTTCAATGCCATTAACAGAGCTCTGCTGCCAACAGGTGTTCATAACCTTGGCAGAGTTGTTTATTTCACCCCCCAGAACCATGATCCTTTCTGTGTATTTTGAAGAGTGCTTTGTCAAAATGTAGGCCATTATGCTGGCTTGATAACTAGATAGCCATAATGCCATTCACAAGGTAGGTGCGAAACGTGGGCAGGCCGGCTCATGATGAGACCCCCTGTTCCAAGGTTTGTTTATTTAGTATAGCTTTGGACCATATCCCTGGTGTGGTGGCCGTAATGGGAATGCCACTTCGCTTCCATCCTTATGATCATGGTAGGCTGGCTCTTGATGAGACCCCCTATCCTGCATTTGACAATTGATAATTCATATTTACTTTTTATTTTTGCAGAGCACTTTTTTATTTTTTTTACACATAAGGGTGGTTCAGCACTCCTTAAGAGTGGGGAATGGTGGAAGAAGTCTTATCATCCCAATAGGAAGATATAAATCCTTTGCTCTTACCCCTAGGTAATAATCAAAAAAGAATTTTAGGGAAATCGTCATGATAAATATCACCAACCCGAGCGACGGTAATAAGACAATGAAAACGAAGATGAAAAGTAAGTGTGTCCCTCCTCTTGTCCTCTTATCAGTACTAGGCCTTATAAAGATAGTGATTTATGATCTGTTGACTTCGGTATATCATGATTTATGTTCATTGCATAAGTCCATAGCTGTATCTTAAAGACTGGGGAGAACATGGGCACAAAGCATCCTCCATAAGAGCAAAAACATGTCTATGGTGTTCCTCAGAGAAGAATCCATGCAAACAAATACGTGGGATGCCGTTTCTTTGAAAGGAACAGCAGAAAATCACGAATGTTGTTCCTTTTGAAAAGGAACAGCAGAAACACACAAGTGTTGTTCCTTTTGAAAAGGAACATCAGAAACACACAAACGTTGTTCCTACTTGAATGCTGTTCTTTTTGAAAAGGAACAGTAGAAACACTCAAATGCTATTCCTTTTGAAAAGGAACAACAAAAACACTCAAATGCTGTTCCTTTTGAAAAGGAATAGAAAAAACACTCAAATGTTGTTCCTTTTGAAAAGGAACAGCAGAAACACTCAAATGTTGTTCCTTTTGAAAAGGAATAGCAAAAACACTCAAAGGCTGTTCCTTTTAAAAATGAATAGCAGAAACACTCAAATGCTGTTCCTTTTGAAAAGGAACAGCAAAAACACTCAAAGGTTGTTCCTTTTGAAAAGGAACAACAGAAACACTCAAATGTTGTTCCTTTTGAAAAGGAACCGCAAAGACACTCAAATGCTATTCCTTTTGAAAAGGAACAGCAGAAATACTCAAATGTTGTTCCTTTTGAAAAGGAACATCAAAAACACACAAGTGTTGTTCCTTTTGAAAAGGAACAACAAAAACACGCAAGTGCTGTTCCTTTTGAAAAGGAACAGCAGAAACACTCGAATGTTGTTCCTTTTGAAAAGGAACAGCAGAAACACTTGAATGTTGTTCCTTTTGAAAAGGAACAGCAGAAACACATAAGTGCTTTTCCTTTTGGAAAAGGAACAGCAAGAACACACAGAATGAAAAAATTAAAAGAAAGATCAAGAAAACATATATACAAGAACTTATGTACAAGTTATAGAAAAATGAATTCCTTACTAGATTATAGGTGAGGAAGATTTTGCTTCCTCTCCTAAAATTTCCATATCAGTATCTTGACGTAGCTGCTGACAGAAGGATTCCCGAGTGAGTGGCTTTCGATAGAGACGAACTCGGTGGCCATTTACCTTGAATGCATATCGAGAACTGTCGATTGTGATCAGAGTGAGGGTCCCATTATCATGTACTTTCTAGATTTCGTATGGTCCTAACCATCGAGTCTAAAGTTTCCCCGGGAAGTCCTGAAACCGAAAGTCATATAACAGAGCTCAGTCTCCTTCGTGAAAGACTTTGTTCTTGATAAGTGCATCATGCCATTTAGCTCGCTGATGTTGAATAAGTGCTGTATTTTGTAATGCAGAGAGCCTGATTTCGTCCAATTCATTAATCTACTATAATCGATTGATTTGTGCCTCACTTAGATCTAGGCCGACTTCCTGTGCAGTTCGTAGCGTTTGGATTTCGAATTCTATGGGGAAGATAGGTTGTTTTCCAAACACTAATTGATAGGGTGAATAGCCTATGGTACTCCTCCATGTGGTTCTATAAGCCCACAGTGCTTCAGGTAATCGGGCGGCCCAATCACGCCTATGTGATGCAATGGTTTTTGTTAGAATTGATTCTATTACCTTGTTGCTACTTTCTACTTTCCCATTCGCCTGCGGGTGATATGCGGTGGTAATTTTATGCTGGACATGATAGTTGTTAAGTGTTGCAGCTAATTTATTTCCAACAAATTGTGGTCCTCCATCTGTAATTAGTTCTCTCGGAAGTCCATAATGTACAAACAAATGGAACAAGAATTGTATTACAGAATCTTCTGTAGCTCTAGGCAATGATTCGGCCTCGACCCATTTGGTAACATAGTCTGTTGCCACCAAGATGCATGTTCTCTGATTTGATGATGGATTGATGGGTCCAACGAAATCAAGAGCCCATCATTCAAATGGCTCAATGACTAATTGTGGCCTCAGAGGCATTTCGTCGGCTTGACCATGTCGTCCTGCTCGCTGGCAGCTGTCACAAGCTTGGGCAAATTTTTTCGCATCTTTGAAAATTGTAGGCCAATAGTATCCTATCTGCAATACTTTATGTGATGTTCTCTTTTCAGCAAAGTGTCCCCCGCATGGTCCGTCATGACAGGCTTTTAAAATGTCGAAAATTTCATCTTCTCGAATACATCTCCTAATTTGCATGTCTGCCCTTGTGTGGAACAAATAGCCCCCAATCCACGAAAAGCGAGTCCTGTTCCTAACAATCTGCTTACGTTCATGAGGGGTTAAGTGTTTTGGTAGCTTACCTACTGCAAGGTAATTGGCAACATCAGCATACCAGGGTGTTCGAACAACAACAACAAACAGGTGCTCATCAAGAAATTGATCTTCCACTGCTGCTATTTCAATTGATTTTGGTATTCGTGAGAGAAAATCGGCTACAAGGTTCTCCTTGCCAGGTCGATCCTTGATTGTGATATCAAACTCCTGTAATAAGATCAACCATCTGGTTATTCTAGCATTTGTAACAGGCTTATTTGCCAAATATTTGATAGCAGAATGATCTGTATATAACATAATGGGATAGCCTGTGATATAATGTCTAAACTTATTAACAACATGTATTACACCCAGGAATTCTTTTTCAGTGACATTATAATTCAATTCAGCAGAGGATAATTTTTTGCTGATATAGTAGATAGCATATGGTTTTTTATCCTCTTCCTGCCCCAGGACTGCACCGATTGCTGTATCCGAGGCATCAGATGAGATTTGGAATGGTAAATTCCAGTTTGGTCCTCAAAGGACTGGCGCTGTTGATACAAGCTTCTTTAAACCCTTAAAAGCATGGTCACATTTTTTTGTCCACAAGAAATCAACATTACCAGTTAGAGCATATAGAGGTCCAGCAATATGTGAGTAATGTTCTATAAATCGTCTATAATACCCAGAAAATCCAAGGAAACTGCGTACCTCTGTTTGAGTAGTGGGGGTGAGGATAAGCAAAAGTATTTGAATTTTGGCCGGGTCTACTTGAATGCTAGCTGCTGAAACATAGTGTCCTAGAATGAGCCCTTCTGTCATCATCATATAACATTTTTCGTGGCTTAAGCAAAGCCTTGTAGCGATGCAACTTTGTAGGACTTTTTCTAGAGTATCTAAAGCTGGATCAAAATCATCTCCATATGGTGTAAAGTCATCCATGTACACCTCAAGTCCATCATTTATTAAATCTGCAAATATGCTAAGGACAGCCCTTTCGAATGTAGCAAGAGCATTACATAGGCCGAAGGGTAGAACTCGATAGGCAAACGTTCCGCAAGGACAAGTAAAGGTAGTTTTATCTTGGTCTTCAGGGGCAATCTGAATCTGGTTCTATCCACTGAAGCCATCCAGGAAAGAAAAGAATTTCTTTCCTGCTAAAGTTTCCAATAATTGGTCTATGAATGGGAAAGGGAAGTGATTTTTCTGTGTGGCTTTATTTAACTCCCTGTAATCCACACAAATCCTCCATTTTCCATTTTTCTTGGGTACTACAACCAGGGGAGAGACCCATTTACTATCGGAAATAGGATAGATAAAATTAACATCTAAAAGTTTTTGAAGTTCGGCTTTTACAACCTCTTTTAGATGGGGGTTGAGTCTTCTTTGCGGTTGACGAACAGGTCTTGCATATTTTTCTATATATATGTGGTGGGTGCATAATTGAGGATCAATCCCTTTCATATCAGGGTAATCCCACGCAAATGCTTCTTGATACTTTTGTAACAGATGGACGAGCTTTGTTTCTTGGTCCGATGTGAGGTTGGCATTGATATTTAGAGTTTTAGCTGGTTCAAAATCCACTACTTTACTGTTGGCAACAACAGTCATAGGTATTGTTTGGTCATGCGCATCTTTCAAAGGATCTTCTTCTAGTTCACTATCAAATACTGCTTCTATCATGAAACACTATGTGTGAGATCTAGATTCAGTTTGACTAATGAAATTATTGATGGCATCATCTTCTGTTTGGTCTTTAAAGTCTAGAGCCTTCTGTACAGTCAATGGGGATCTGATATTGTTAGTAAGGTATGACACAGGGTGCTGGTTAGTTTTGATCATTGTAAGACTTGGCTATGCTGGAGGGTATAGAACTAGGTTTTTAATATCTGGTCCTCTAGTTATGGTCATGTTTCCCTGCTGACAACCAATGTAAGCATCGGCAGTAGCAAGCCAAGGTCTACCTAGAATTAGCGGATGTCCATCCAGTCGGGTTTTTGGATTAATTATCAGGAAATCGGTTGGGTATTCCCAAGAATCTACAGAAACCATGACATCGTATAGAGTACCTTACGGTCGAACTACAGATCGGTCTGCCAATTCTAACAAAGTAGAAGTAGGTTCTACTGATGTAATGCTGAGCTTTTTTGGCAGGTAGAGGTTGTCAAAATATTGATTGCAGCTCCTAGATCAACTAAAGCATTAGTCAGGGTCTGACCATAGCTTTGAACAGTTACAATTGGATTTCTGGGATCTTCATATTTAATGGGTGTCTCTTTTCCTGATAACAGGTCAGATAAAGTACCGACTACTTGGACTCTTGGGTTAGTGGTTGTATTCCTCCTTGATTTTTTTATGCACAATTCTTTTATAGTTTTTGCGTATATAGGGATGTCTTGAATGGCTTGGAGGAATGGAATTCTTATGTACATATTTTGTAACTCTCCCAGAATGTCAAAGTATGGATATTGCACCGGTCATGGTATGACTAATCGTTTCGGGAAGGGAGGAGAGGTTGTACTTGATTGATGATGGGTCTGTTCCTTATTTACACCCTCTTGTTGTAACGGTTGTTCTATTGGTAACTGATCTTCAATATGAACTGTTTTGTCTCCCTCTGTTTCTATTATACGTCCAGATCTTAATTGAAGATCATTGCACTCCCTTAGGTGAGGTCTGATTTCTGATGTTTCCATGATTTGGAGGGATTGGACCGGTCTATTATTTGGATTGGGATTGGGTTGGGCTGGGAGTTGCAGTCTCAGATTAGACTGGGGTTTTTGTTGTAAAGCTGGCAGAGTCGGTTGAGGGAGTGGAATAGTTCCTGTTGGCTGATATGTTGATTTTGTCCAGTTTGTCTGCCAGGGTGAACCTTGTGAAGTAGGGGGGATCCATTGTGGAGGATATGAGTTATTCTGCCAATATGGTGGGGTGTAAGGAAAATTTGGCCAGCCGAATTGGCTTGTTTGATTCATCCACAGATTTGGAGAAGGAAACGGTTGTGATGACCAGTTTGGAGGGTGGAGATTGGTTTTTCCACATACTATATTGTTGAGCATTATAATGCAAAGGCTGGAAAGAAGAAGTTGGGTCTGAAAACATACCAGATTTCCTTGGTTGCCATTGGCGGCGCTGGTTAGTGAAGTATGCTAGCTGTGGTTCTTCTTCCTCTTCCTTATATACTGCCTTCAATCCAGGAAGTGAGGGGAAACTCTCAGTAAGGTGATCTTTTGTACAGATAGCACATGTTTGAACTGCATCCAATGGACATTCCTTGTGGCTATGTTTTCTTCTACAACGGGGGCAGAAGATCACCAGATTTTGTTCCGCTTCCATCTTCTTTTGTTTAGCCTGCACAATATCAATTTGTGTAGTTAGTGTCCCTAGAATATCAGTTTTAAAATTTTCTAATAAATTTCCAAGTTCTACACGTGTTACTCCTTCTGTTGATATTTTGTTATTTCTGACAAACCGATCATATTCTGCTAGTTTTATCCTTGTGCTGCCTCTTGAACTCCTGATACATAAATCAATGATGTCAGCAAAATTCTCTTGATAAATATCCCCTTTTCCCATGATATTTAATATTTCAATCCACTGTTCTTTCATGCCTCTGATCAATGCAGTTTTTAACACATTATCAGGCAGAGGTAGTGATGCATAGGGGGATCTCTGTAAATTATATTGGAAACGTTCTACGTATTCTTCTAATGTTTCATTTGGTCTAGCTGTCATTTGGAAAATTTCATCTTTTAATTCTCTAAACCTATAGTAATCCTGATATTTCTTTAGGAAAGATTCTTTCATTTGTTCCGAGTTATTTATGACTCCACCACCTAAACCCATAAACCATCTTAGAGCCACCCCTTTCAAAGTGGAGGGGAACAACTTTAATTTCTGGGGGTCAATGGTGTAATCATATCCCCTACATAGCACATCGAATTCAAATAAGAATGCATCAGGGTCCTCTGATGTAATTCCATTAGGGATGTGTTGAAGAGGGATCGCTTTCATGGGTGCATTTGCTGCGGAATCCACTATAGGATATTGCAATGTAGAAGTTTGATATTTGGTTGATTCTGCGCCATAGGATCGAATATATGCCAATAACCTTTCGGGATTTCTAGGAGGGTATTCCTAGGTTCAGAAGGAACGGCCTTCCCAGGGATTGTTTTAATAACACTTCCCCTATCTGGAATTTATATCTGAGGGAATGGGGTGCCTTCAATAATAATTTTTACTGCGCTCCCCTTATCGGGGCTATTTAACAGCTGGATTATCCTAGGAGAAGACCTTGGCTCTCCTACTTCCCCTGTTTCCCCTTCTCCTTCACAAAGATTGCTTAGATTCCCTTCCTACAGTCGTTCTGGAACAGAATTTTCAATTTCTTGAAAATCCTGTTCATTGGTCTGACTATGCACCTCAGCAAAGGCTCCAGATGGTGATGTTGTGGCCTGAAGGGAGCTAGTAGGTTGTTTAGAATTAATCTTTCTGGGGCCTACCGACGGCTGAGATTCAGTTTTCTTATAGATTTCGTCTATGAAGGTTGTTCGGCCAAGGGTCACCGACCTTTTGGCTTTTTCGGGTTTGGATGGAGGTTTGATATTCTTTTCTGGCTTTTTCTGCTTAGTCATGCACTCTAATAAACTACTAAATCCTATTCAACCACCAATTCTGCTAAGAGAGCGGACGGTGGAGCAGGGCTTTTACATGCTCCGTACACAGGTTCTTACCTTCCGTTTTTAAAATCCAACTCTCCCCTAGCAGATTTGCGCACTACTCTGTAAGGGAAAATGGCTATACTCTTTCCCCAGCAACGGCACGAAAATGTAGAGCTATAACTAGGGTCTCCCACACTTCTAATTATCCTACATTAATAAATCAATCCGGGAACGTCTTGTTATTGCAAAGAGTAACTCAATCTGAGGCTATTCGTCCGAGTAATGCTTAGTAGTATAACGTTCAAAAAATACAAAAGTAAACAGATGCTAAACTATAACTAAATTACTCCAAAAAGATAGAATCACACAAGACAATTTATCAGTCAAGGGTACGGAAGCGATAACCCATCCCTCTAGAAACTGATGGAAAGGAAATTAGAGCATGGACCATAAGTCTGGGAGCTAGGCAGCGTCTGCTGAGGCTCACTACAGCCTTAGACCTTCTCTCACACCAAAACAACAAATACAAATAAATGGAACGACAACAAGTAAAATGGAACAGAAAAAGGAAATGGAACAGCAGTAAATAGAATAGCAGTAAATGGAACAACAATCAAAAGAACTAAATCTCGCGAGTCAAAACCAACTTACTCACACTCTGCTATAACATTCTTCTCTCCTCAAGCAAACTGGATGGAATATACTTTATGGAACAACACTTATTGATGAATTATGGAACGGCAATAATCAACCATATATACACGCCTCGCATTAATATAGTAATATGCCAATTAAGGGTAATATAACTATGTTTCTAAACAGAATAACATTACTTTCAATCCAATAATCGGGATTTCAAATGAATCAAATGACAGTAATATTCACACAAACGCTCTGTAACAGAAATAGCTGGTTTGAGACTAAAAGCATGCGATTCAACTCTGAAGAGATCCAATTATGCGGTGCAGAGTCATTACACGGATTTTCTGAGAAAAACCATTAATGCATTGATCATAACAGAGCATAGCATAGCATATGAAAGATATATCATATTACCGAGTAATAAAGATAAGCAAACCACGCATAAATCACAGTATAATGATAAAAAAGCAAATGTCCTTCAGAGTCGGGCCCTTAGCTGCCAATGGTACACCGCCTTAGGTTACTCCAGACGCAAAGACAAAATAAACACCAAGTATTTTATATTAACGCATCAACAAATGTACAGTAAACTAGGTCTCAGTGAGACTCGATGATTAAAGTTTCGTCTGAAACTGAAAATTACAAAAGCACGAGTCTCGTTGCTCAACGATGATGTTCCTTTATATAAAAGTAACGACGAGGATATCTAGCTAACAAAGATAAGTAAAACAGCGATCCCTCAGGATCAAATATCCTGAGGGATTCGCCAATCTGTTAATCCTTTACTTTTCTTTCTCTCCTTCGCCGAATTGGTATCCCTCCTTCCTTTCCTGGGTTATTCAGCTTTGATTTGCTCGATCTCGTTTGCATCCGGTTCCCTTCTAGAGGGAAAGCAGTTATTCCTCCTCTGTTTTTCGCTTTTGGACGGCAACTCCTTGCTTCCACCTTTCCCTGTATAGAAAAACAACAATTATCAATGATTGAGCTTCCCATGTTAATTCTTACACATTTTATTAAAATTCTTTATCTCTTTGAATTCATAATGCAGAAAAGGTTACAGATATTACTGTAAAGCCACTAAATTGTTTGTCAAAAGCATACCTTTCAAGTGCTCCACAATATGTGTTCATGCTTGATGTTGCTCATGTTCAATTAAGCTTCCATAAAGTTTATGGTAGATGTAGATCTAGTATTATGCTTTAGTACATTGCATATACCAATTTTATCTGCAGGTGAAATTTATACATGGTATCAGAGCGAGGTTTTGCCGAAAAAGTTTTACATGGTATTAGAGAAAAGATGATCAAAGGAGAGAACAATATACTGAGAGGATATTTCAAAGTTTTGAGTTTTGGGCCGAGAGTTTGCAGAGAAGACCTAAAAATTTATGTACAAATTTTTCAGAAGAAAATAGCATATTTGGATTCCTTGTGGAAAAATACCCAAATTCAAAAAAAAAAATCGGCTGAATCAGAGTTCGAATGAGGGAGATATCGCTGATTTAAAATCAGCTCTTTTTCCAGAAAATTTCATGACCGCAGGAAATATGAAACAGATTGGTGTGTTAGCCAAGAACCTGTATGCACTTGAGGTACAAGATGCATGCAAAGCCTTGAGGAGCACGAAAAAGGTTAGATACTTGGTGGTTGAGAGGGAGAGTAAATTACATCTCAACATGCAGCGCTAGAAGAAGTCTCCGACGATTGTCAGGGAGCCACGATTAGAGGAGCAGCTTCAGGAGGTTGTGGAGCAGCCACAACAGAGGAATCTGAGAGGAGATAAAGTAGAGACATATACTCATGCAGATACCTACAATAGGGGGAAATTTTGAGCCAGGTCGGCAGAGGGATAACATGTAGGCATATCTCCAGGTAGGAGGTGGGGCTATGTGGAGTGATCGTCCCAAGGAGGAGGGGCAGGATTCTTGACGTACCCAACCTCTTTGATTCGACTTTCCTATAGGAGCCCCGATGAGGAGTAGCAAGACTGAGTGATTGGGTAGAGATAGATGCGGATGGAGTGGTAGAGAGAGCTAAGTGCATGAGTCCGAAGACATTGCAGAGCTAGTAGGCTGCAATGATGCGAGAGGCACAAGAGTGTTGTACCAGTGCAAGATGGCACAGAGAGGTGTGCAACGGTGCGAGATGGATGGAGTGTTGCAGCATCTTAGAGGTCAGAGAGGGAGCAATTTTCAGCAGCAGGTATAGCTTCAGCATTAGAGTAGGTTTCTAGCCCAATATAGAGGTCAGTGGGGAGTTTTTTTTTGTTCCGAGAGTTGCTGGAGAAACCACACTTGGTAGAAGTGTTACATGCAGAACATTCCAGAGGCACAGGATCGAGTTTGAGTTGAATGCCTTTCTTGTTGAGAGGGAGTGTTGAAAATAGCAACAAAAAATGTTAAAAATAGAAGTGATAAAAATAACACTGCTATAAATAGTGGTTTGGGTACCAATGCTGGATTAGAAAATAGGGAATGAAAAATGGAAGTGATAAAAATAGAATCGCTATTTTTAGCAGTTCAGGATGGATTCCTATTTTAGTCAGTCCCTGGTCTAAACATAGGAAGTAAAATTCGAATTTAAACTTAACAACTGTTTGAAAAATAAATTAATTAATTCACCATGAGTTAATTAGTTGTGAAAAATCAAACATGAAGTCTACGTGAGGACATGCAACAGTTTATCTATTAATTGAGGAATTTATCCATCAGTTAAAGAGATAAGGATGAGTTCTAATTTGAGTACTAATTAGTTGTCTCAGTTAATTGAGTCAAGTCCAGTTATAATTGATTTAAATAGTTTGTTTAAATTAATTAAGTTCTGTTAGTTAATGCATGCTTTCATATAACTGTTGCACTTCAGATAACTGAAGATTCTCTCATGAATAACTCATGCATGTCAATTCAGACAGAGACCCAATTGAGATCAGAGAAGGTACAGTGTACTATCAATTGGATGAATATTTTTCCTATAAAGAAAGCTCATCCATGATGAGGATTTATCTCCTTCAAGACTGCATAGTTGGATCAGAGGTTAGTGAGTGCGTGAAGAGGCCAATTCACACAAGTGGTTGCACTGGAGCCCAATCAAAATTGCACAAAGAAATATGAGGCTTGGAGGGCAGACCAAAGGTTGGATAGAGGCCTTTGACTATCTATGGGCAGCAAAGGCATTGTAGAGAGAGCAGGATAGCTTTTGAGCTGATTCTTTTTGTAACACTGGCTATATTTCCACTTGTATGATAATAGTGTTGAAAATAATACTGAGAGGGGGGGTGAATCAGTATTATCTAGTCATTTTAACAATTCTTCCTTATTTATCCTTTGAATTATTTTTGCATATTAGTACCATAAAACAATGAGCATGAACAAGAAAAGCAGACAGTCACATCAAAGAACACCAGATATAAGGTGGAAACCCAATGTGGGTGAAAACCACTGGCTGCAATATGTCTCTATCTTCCTTCAAATTAGAAACCCCTTTTACAATGGTCTTGTACTGGTGCAGTCCTTTACCAGTACGCAGGCTGTAACCTGCAGAGAGCTACAACTCTCTCTCGTTTTCCAGTCTCTCCTGGAAGGGAGCTACAACCCCCTACTTCTTTTCTTTCAAGGACCACTTTTCATAAATTTTCAAACTGGATCCATAAATATCAAATGATCATCAAGTACCAGTAAGTCACACAGATAACCAGATCCACAATAACAGAAAACTAAACCCAGAACACCTTCTGTGGCGTCTCCTGTGGCGCCTCCTGCGGCGTCTCCTGCAGTGCCTCCTGCGGCGTCTCCTGCGGCGCCTCCTACGGCGTCTCCTGCGGCACCTCCTGCGGCGCCTCCTGCGGTGTCTCCTGCGGCGCCTCCTGCGGCGCCTCCGCACTTCTGCAGCTATAGCACTCGAGAGATCACCCTTCACAGATTCACTTTCCACTTCACTTTCATATAGATCGAGCTTTTTAAAACAATAACCCAATATTTGAGATCTTAAGATATTCAACCCAAAAGCTTACACAAGCCAAATGATCTCCTTTGTTTTATATAGGCAAGCTCTTCCTCAAATCATGGACCAATACCATGGGCCAAAACCATAACAAACCAATACCATCAACTCAATACTAGGGATCAACACGTTTGTCGAGATGCCATGGTCCAAAAACCATAGGTTCAAATTCAAAGGACTAACTACCATGGACCAAAGGTAAGTTTTCCCACATGAAATAAACTTTTCTCTGCATAAAATTCCGTGAACTTTTCTCCACATGAAATAAACTTTTATAAACTTTTTCTCTGCATAAAATTCCATGAACTTTTCTCCTACGTACTTCTTAATTCTCATCATATTGAGAGCCATGCCATGGGTGTTGCCATCAAGTACAACATCTGTAACATATAACCATACCAGAAACATAATGCCAACATGTTCAACATGGACCGCCCTCAACCATGCTTCCCACCATTACTGTACACATCAGAGATTGCAGAACAGCTCACCAGGGACCAAGTTTAGCAGAAGTCTTCCCATCTCATGGAGGCACTCAACGCAATGGGGACCATTGCTTCCTAAGGGAGGAGAATGATCCAAGTGGATGTTGGTGGCAACCCGCTTATCCCACTTGGGCCCCCACAACAATCTCTTTCAGTTTTTCAGTTTCCTTATTTCTAGCACAATTTACTATTTTCGGCAGTTTTTCGGGTCCTGAACTTCCGGAGCCGTTTTGAGGCCCTAAACGACGTTTTCTGGGAAATCTGGGAATTGCAGTCCGCGGATAAATCTTATAACGAGGTATTGTGCCCATCAAACAGAGATCGTATGCCAAAGTTACAACTCCAGGAAGTTGATGTACCAATTTACCCAAACGGGGCCCATAGTTTGGCGCTTCATCTCCTAGGGTTAGGTTTTTGGATGTTTAGGGTTTTCCATCATTTCTCAACAATAAATAGGCCTTTGAGCTTCATTGTAACAGAGTTCAAAGGCATGTAGCCGCCACATCTATTCCTTAGAGATAAGCTACCATCGCCCGAGCTAGTTTATTTCCATTTCTGTTTGTAAGCATATTTCAGTATTTTACATTAATGAAATGAAGTATTATTTCTGCTGCACCTCTGTATTTATGGTTATTTTTGTAATTTGTTGCGTTCCTGTCTAAATCTGAATCAAGGTTGTATCTCTTCATTTTGCTGCATAATATAAAAGGAAACACTGGTTGTTTCTCTATGGACGTAGCACAAATTGGGTGAACCATGTATATCTGTGTCTCTATTGTTTTATGCATTTTTGTATTTGTGTTTCCGCAATATTTTTTGTATTTCATTGCTCCGTTAATTAATTTTTAACATGAGTAAAGCTATAGGGAGATAAGTCAAAAAAAAAAAAATTTCTTTTTTCCCTCTAAAATTTGATGATGTAATCTAATCTTATTTTATTATGTTCACTATTATTTTATAATATTCCTTAGGAGGCCCATTTTATACCTCAAAATTTCTCTAATGGGCTTCTCGCAGAAAGAAGGGATTGATTATGCAGAAACCTTTGCTCCCACAGCTAGCTATACAACAATAAGATCGCTTGTTTCGTTGGATGCTACTATGGGATGGACCATCCATCAAATGGATGTCAAGACAACTTTCCTGGATGGGACCATTAATGAAGAGGTTAACATTGGGTAGCCTCAAGGATTTGGAAAAAATCATAGGGAGACTCATGTCTGTAGGTTGAAGAGGGATCTATATGACTTAAAGCAAACACCTAGAGCTTGGTATGGAAGAATGGATGCATACCTATTAAGACTTGGTTTTACCAAGAGTTTTGCAAATCCTAACCTATATATCAAGGTGGTCTAGGATGAACCAGTCATCATACTCTTGTATGTGGATGATCTACTAGTCACAAGTGTAGAGCATCAAATTCGAGAATGCAAGAAGCAATTAGCAGTCGAGTTCGATATGAAGGATCTTGGGATTATGCATTATTATCTAGGACCAGAAATATGGCAAAATCCAGGTGAAATATATATTGGTCAAGGTAAGTATGTGATCAAGATACTTCAAAAGTTTGGCATGATGGATAGCAAGCCTATGATGACTCCTATGATTACCAATTTAAAGAAGTTGAGGAGTTCATAGTCTAGTCTAGTGGATCCTACTTGCTATAGATAGTTGATTGGATCCTTGATGTATCTAGTAAATATGAGACCAAACATTTGTTTCACAGTAAATGTTCTCAGTCAGTTTCAGATGGAGCCAAAACATGATCATTGGATTGCAGCCAAGCATATCCTAAGATATTTGTGTGGAACCATACATCACTGACTCTGGTATACTAGTAATGAAATCTAACTCATGGGATGTACAGATTCAGATTAGGGTGGCAGTGAGATAGACGGAAGAAGAACAACAGGTGGATGCTTCAACCTAGGTTCCTCCATGGTCTCATGGATGAGTAGAAAGCAGGATACAAATTCTTTGAGTAGTGCTAAAGCTGAATATGTTGCTGCAAGCAAAGTCTGTCAAGAAGCAGTTGGCTCAAGAAGTTGTTATCAGACTTGTTTGAAGGATCGCTTAGCCCTACATGGATACATTGTGATAATGAAAGTTGCATTAGATTGACTTTAGACTTAGTGTTTCATGCTAGGACAAAGCATATAAAAAACAAGTACCACTATGTCAAAAGCCTGGTATGAGATGGGCTCGTGGAGCTGCACTATCTACCTACATATGAACAGGTAGCAGAGATTTTGACTAAAGCATTACCAAACAAGAAGCTTGAGTACCTGAGAGGTAATCTTGGTCTGGTTGATATCTCTTTCCTTATTGAGAGGGAGTGATATTGGACAATTCATGTCTTTATGGGTCAAGCACTAGACTGTTGGAAATAATATTAAGAGGGGGGGTGAATCAGTATTATCAAGTCAATTATTCATTTTTCAAAAATGAATGATATACGCTACTTCAGTTAATTAAACCCGCGTATATACACAATTATGCAGAAGGAAACCCGCGTATACAAAGCAAACTTTTAAGTTACTTTATCTTTCTGCTGATGATTGTTAATCTGTGTTTCAGAATCAAATAACCAGTAACCAGAAACAGTAAAACAGAGCAAAAAGAC